>CM035111.1:35711549-35949049 GCA_020205505.1 Panax japonicus
AGCTTAGGAGCAACAGATTGCCACTTATGAACTATTTCAGTTGCATTTTGTTCCAAAGTTCTATCTACTTGAAAAACAGTCACAATTTCCGGGACAGGAACTAGCTTTATCTTCCAAGAAAGAATGACTCCAAAGCTAGAAGCACCACCTCCTCTAATAGCCCAAAATAGATCTTCACCCATTGATTTTCTATTAAGGATTCTTCCATTAACGTCTATCAATCTTGCATCAATGACGTTGTCAGCAGCAAGACCGTACTTCCGTCTTAACGTGCCGTAGCCTCCACCACTAATTAGTCCACCAATGCCAACGTTTGACCAAACACCACCCGGAAACCCTAGGGTTTTACTTTTCTTGGCGATTTCATAGTAAAGTTCACCTAGAGTTGCACCTGATTGAACCCATGCAGTTGCAGTTACAGGGTCCACATTGATTGATCGAAGATTAATCATATCAAGCACGACAAACGGGTTTCTTGATACGTAAGAAAGACCTTCAAAATCATGACCACCGCCTCGAATCCGAATCTCCATGCCATGTTTCTTGGAGCAATAAATAACCGTTTGGATTTGGGTTGCGTCGACGGGTTGAACAATGACTAGGGGTTTAGGTGTAGCGGATGATGCAAATCGAAGATTGTTAATGGAGAACTGCAAGGCGGATGTGTAGGATGAGTTGGTTGGGGTGTAAATGACTTTGGAAATGGATTCGGAGTTTGAAGAAGCCTGTTTAAGGCATTTATGAAAATTTTCTTGAGAATATGCCGTAGTTTGCTGTGAAAAAGTTGACAAAAGAACAAAAGCAAGCAGCATAAAACTTGGAATCTTCATATCTTTCTGATACTTGAGGTTTGAAGAATGAAGCTTTTTGGTTTGTGTTTTGCTTGTTTGGGAAGGAGATAACTGAGATATTGTATGTAAGAAGATGAGCTTGCTATTTATACTATTTGGCCAGTGCGAAAAAGAAATGGTCAGCTTCTTCTTTTTTGGGTAAAACTACGCGCAGAGCACCCGGTACACATGGAATTGGTATAATAGTGAAAGTTTGACAGGACTTTTAATAGCTAGTCAATTTTTCCAAGGACAAGTTATAAGATTTTGCCATGATTTAAATTTTTAACAAAAAATAGAAGTTTTAGTTGCGGTAGTGGAAGCTTGAGGTTATTAGTTATATTTTTAATCCAATTATATTTATATATGTTATTATGGATAATATTTTTATATTCTTTGGGTTTTCCTCTCAATTTTAGTTCTTGGAAAAATACAATTCAGGTGTAAGAGTTTTCTTCACTATTATATTCTTCACACTTTCATATAGTGATTTCTTCTCCTTCTCGCCTGTGTTTTTTTCCTTTGAAATTTTAACATTAATCATGTATTCTTGTCTTTAATTTTGGTATTAAACTTAAAAATATTTACACCAGAATTTACTTGTATATAATCAAAAAATAGAGCAAAACCCATTAAATATAATTAAGTTTGAAAAGATATTAAATATTTTCGTCCCGTTTGACTAGTTAACGGGTTGGGTTGAACTGACCGGAGGTTGAAGATGATAGATTTTTGGAGTTTTTATTTTTTAAAAGTGCATTTTTATTGTATTAAAGATTTGAGACTAGGATTCTTATTTGGAAAAACTCCACGTGGACATAAAAATTAGACATGAAAATTGGACACGAGTGTTTTACAATTTCACCTATTTGTTGAGGGTAAAAATACAAATAGGTGAAATTGCAAAACATTCATGTCCAATTTTCATTTCCACATAGAAGATCTTGTTTATGCCAAAACCAATTTGGAAGGGCCACATCATTTATGACACATTTTTCCTTTTATTTTATTAAGTCACGTAGAAAATTACATAAGTCAATTTGACGGATGTTCAAAAAATTGATGGATTGGGACAATTGTAATGTTTTTAATAATTCAGTTTTTTAATTGCAATTTTTTTTATTTCAACGGGCTATTGCACAAAATTTGACAATTTGAATAGGATAAAGTATATTTTTGCCTTAAATTAATTTACCAATAAAAGTGAAATCTAGGTGGACTGCTTAAAATTTGTCATGCATCTCATGCAAGAAAATGCATATATGGATATATTGGAGAGAGAATCAAACATAATAATTATAACTAATGTAATGAAAATGTCAAACAGAGACTTGAATGATTTTGAATGCAAGGTAACATGTTATAGAAGAAAAGTTCCTTGAGAGGTAATTATAAAAAAATCCATAAATTATTAAGGATGTTTGACGCATCCATATTATGGTGAAAGCTAAAATATGATACCCATATAATTAAATTAATTTAATAATTATTATATTCACAATAGTCCTGTATGTTTTCTCTTCTAATTAAAGTTTGGCTAATTCAATACTTAATTCTTTTATCATGATAAAGATAGTACAATGGTGGTAGCCAAAAAAGTTTTTGGTCTCTTACAATGTCATCAAGTGATACATGTTTGCTCTCTCTTCCACAATCATGAAATAAACTAAATTACAGATGATATATATATATATATATATATATATATATATATATATATATATATATATATATATAGTACTTACATAGAAGTTCCTCATCATTGGCGAGTAGATTACTAGATGATATCTTAAATATTGAGAAAATATCATCTTCACAGTTTATTTAATAATTAATCTAGCACACAGTACTGTTACATATAAACACCCATTAAATTAGTGCCTTTACAAATAAAAAAAAATATAATCATAAAGGAATATATCTGTTTATGCATATGTGATAAACTCATCTACTTGCATTAAAAATAATCTTATAAAGCTTGCATAGAAGCGGAACTACAAGCAAAAAGACGATAAGATGGTACACAATACACAATGAAGAGATTATGCACAACAACTGCCTAAGGCGTTATAGGGAAGTGTTTGTAGAGGTATATATGATCTAATTATACCTTCACCCGCACATGTAAATTTAATACAATTAATGTTCCAATAATTTGCAAAAGTTTCATACGCTCGAAGTGTTTGTAAGTACAACCATAATTGTAGTAGATCAACGAAACAAAAAATTGAAAAAAAATGAATAAATAGAACAATTAAGGAATTTGATTACAATTTTGTCTGTATTTAAAGGCCATAAACCAATGAACAAATAAATGAATTTTTTCGCTAGCAAAGAAACTAACATTTCTAATCTAAAAGTTTCGAAGAAACCGGAGGTATACTCTGCTCGTGCCTGAAGAAGTTACCAGGATCAACTCGTGACTTCACCTGAACCAATTGTCGAAATTATTCTTGAAGTACTTTTTACCCCATTTGCTTGCTTGTGAATAGCTCGTTAGACCATTCTGATTGTTCACCCCCAAGTCAAGATCATTATAGTTTACATATGCAGTTCTTGGTTTTTTAGTAACATGTGGAGTCAAGTATTTATATAAGCTTTTGATCCAATTCATAGCCTTGGTTGTGTCTCCATCCATAAGCACCCTCATGTACATCATATACAATGTTCCAGCTCTATGTGGAAATGGAATCGCGGATTCTGAAATCTCATCCATTCTTCCTCCGTACGATGTCAAGATCATATTTGTCGTTTCGGGTTCACCTTTGAGCAGCATTTTCCAAATACCTTCTAAGCCTTTTCTTGAAATTGGTTTATCCACAAAGCCGGATTTTGCTTTAAACGGAATCTTAAACGAAGTTCTGTTTAGCAAAACATCAACAGATTCATCAGCTGAAAATAGAGAAAAAAGCAGCACTGATTGGATATAACTAACTTCGTTGCAATTTTCTCTCATCAAGCCTAACTCGGGGAATCTTTTTTGCATCAATGGAAGTAGTGTATCTATTCCACCAAGGAACATTCCCACAAATCTTAGACGGACTGTTTTGTCATCTTGATATGTACTTGAATCAATGCCAAGTGTTGTTCTACTAGGTACACTAGGTGCGCCTTTTCGTATAGTATTTGCTACAATTCTGATTTCTAAATCTTTTGGAAGCTTAGGAGCAACAGATTGCCACTTATGAACTATTTCAGTTGCATTTTGTTCCAAAGTTCTATCTACTTGAAAAACAGTCACAATTTCCGGGACAGGAACTAACTTTATCTTCCAAGAAAGAATGACTCCAAAGCTAGAAGCACCACCTCCTCTAATAGCCCAAAATAGATCTTCACCCATTGATTTTCTATTAAGGATTCTTCCATTAACGTCTATCAATCTTGCATCAATGACGTTGTCAGCAGCAAGACCGTACTTCCGTCTTAACGTGCCGTAGCCTCCACCACTAATTAGTCCACCAATGCCAACGTTTGACCAAACACCACCCGGAAACCCTAGGGTTTTACTTTTCTTGGCGATTTCATAGTAAAGTTCACCTAGAGTTGCACCTGATTGAACCCATGCAGTTGCAGTTACAGGGTCCACATTGATTGATCGAAGATTAATCATATCAAGCACGACAAACGGGTTTCTTGATACGTAAGAAAGACCTTCAAAATCATGACCACCGCCTCGAATCCGAATCTCCATGCCATGTTTCTTGGAGCAATAAATAACCGTTTGGATTTGGGTTGCGTCGACGGGTTGAACAATGACTAGGGGTTTAGGTGTAGCGGATGATGCAAATCGAAGATTGTTAATGGAGAACTGCAAGGCGGATGTGTAGGATGAGTTGGTTGGGGTGTAAATGACTTTGGAAATGGATTCGGAGTTTGAAGAAGCCTGTTTAAGGCATTTATGAAAATTTTCTTGAGAATATGCCGTAGTTTGCTGTGAAAAAGTTGACAAAAGAACAAAAGCAAGCAGCATAAAACTTGGAATCTTCATATCTTTCTGATACTTGAGGTTTGAAGAATGAAGCTTTTTGGTTTGTGTTTTTGCTTTGTTTGGGAAGGAGATAACTGAGATATTGTATGTAAGAAGATGAGCTTGCTATTTATACTATTTGGCCAGTGCGAAAAAGAAATGGTCAGCTTCTTCTTTTTTGGGTAAAACTACGCGCAGGGCACCCGGTACACATGGAATTGGTATAATAGTGAAAGGTTTGACAGGACTTTTAATAGCTAGTCAATTTTTCCAAGGACAAGTTATAAGATTTTGCCATGATTTAAATTTTTAACAAAAAATAGAAGTTTTAGTTGCGGTAGTGGAAGCTTGAGGTTATTAGTTATATTTTAATCCAATTATATTTATATATGTTATTATGGATAATATTTTTATATTCTTTGGGTTTTCCTCTCAATTTTAGTTCTTGAAAAAATACAATTCAGGTGTAAGAGTTTTCCTCACTATTATATTCTTCACACTTTCATATAGTGATTTCTTCTCCTTCTCGCCTGTGTTTTTTTCCTTTGAAATTTTAACATTAATCATGTATTCTTGTCTTTAATTTTGGTATTAAACTTAAAAATATTTTACACCAGAATTTTACTTGTAATATAATCAAAAAATAAGAGCAAAACCCATTAAATATAATTAAGTTTGAAAAGATATTAAATATTTTCGTCCCGTTTGACTAGTTAACGGGTTGGGTTGAACTGACCGGAGGTTGAAGATGATAGATTTTTGGAGTTTTTATTTTTTAAAAAGTGCATTTTTATTGTATTAAAGATTTGAGACTGGGATTCTTATTTGGAAAAACTCCACGTGGACATAAAAATTAGACATGAAAATTGGACACGAGTGTTTTACAATTTCACCTATTTGTTGAGGGTAAAAATACAAATAGGTGAAATTGCAAAACATTCATGTCCAATTTTCATTTCCACATAGAAGATCTTGTTTATGCCAAAACCAATTTGGAAGGGCCACATCATTTATGACTCATTTTTCCTTTTATTTTATTAAGTCACGTAGGAAATTACATAAGTCAATTTGACGGATGTTCAAAAAATTGACGGATTGGGACAATTGTAATGTTTTTAATAATTTAGTTTTTTAATTGCAATTTTTTTTATTTCAACGGGCTATTGCACAAAATTTGACAATTTGAATAGGATAAAGTATATTTTTTCCTTAAATTAATTTACCAATAAAAGTGAAATCTAGGTGGACTGCTTAAAATTTGTCATGCATCTCATGCAAGAAAATGCATATATGGATATATTGGAGAGAGAATCAAACATAATAATTATAACTAATGTAATGAAAATGTCAAACAGAGACTTGAATGATTTTGAATGCAAGGTAACATGTTATAGAAGAAAAGTTCCTTGAGAGGTAATTATAAAAAAATCCATAAATTATTAAGGATGTTTGACGCATCCATATTATGGTGAAAGCTAAAATATGATACCCATATAATTAAATTAATTTAATAATTATTATATTCACAATAGTCCTGTATGTTTTCTCTTCTAATTAAAGTTTGGCTAATTCAATACTTAATTCTTTTATCATGATAAAGATAGTACAATGGTGGTAGCCAAAAAAGTTTTTGGTCTCTTACAATGTCATCAAGTGATACATGTTTGCTCTCTCTTCCACAATCATGAAATAAAACTAAATTACAGATGATATATATATATATATATATATATATATATATAGTACTTACATAGAAGTTCCTCATCATTGGCGAGTAGATTACTAGATGATATCTTAAATATTGAGAAAATATCATCTTCACAGTTTATTTAATAATTAATCTAGCACACAGTACTGTTACATATAAACACCCATTAAATTAGTGCCTTTACAAATAAAAAAAATATAATCATAAAGGAATATATCTGTTTATGCATATGTGATAAACTCATCTACTTGCATTAAAAATAATCTTATAAAGCTTGCATAGAAGCGGAACTACAAGCAAAAAGACGATAAGATGATACACAATACACAATGAAGAGATTATGCACAACAACTGCCTAAGGCGTTATAGGGAAGTGTTTGTAGAGGTATATATGATCTAATTATACCTTCACCCGCACATGTAAATTTAATACAATTAATGTTCCAATAATTTGCAAAAGTTTCATACGCTCGAAGTGTTTGTAAGTACAACCATAATTGTAGTAGATCAACGAAACAAAAAATTGAAAAAAATGAATAAATAGAACAATTAAGGAATTTGATTACAATTTTGTCTGTATTTAAAGGCCATAAACCAATGAACAAATAAATGAATTTTTTCGCTAGCAAAGAAACTAACATTTCTAATCTAAAAGTTTCGAAGAAACCGGAGGAATACTCTGCTCGTGCCTGAAGAAGTTACCAGGATCAACTCGTGACTTCACCTGAACCAATCTGTCGAAATTATTCTTGAAGTACTTTTTACCCCATTTGCTTGCTTGTGAATAGCTCGTTAGACCATTCTGATTGTTCACCCCCAAGTCAAGATCATTATAGTTTACATATGAAGTTCTTGGTTTTTTAGTAACATGTGGAGTCAAGTATTTATATAAGCTTTTGATCCAATTCATAGCCTTGGTTGTGTCTCCATCCATAAGCACCCTCATGTACATCATATACAATGTTCCAGCTCTATGTGGAAATGGAATCGCGGATTCTGAAATCTCATCCATTCTTCCTCCGTACGATGTCAAGATCATATTTGTCGTTTCGGGTTCACCTTTGAGCAGCATTTTCCAAATACCTTCTAAGCCTTTTCTTGAAATTGGTTTATCCACAAAGCCGGATTTTGCTTTAAACGGAATCTTAAACGAAGTTCTGTTTAGCAAAACATCAACAGATTCATCAGCTGAAAATAGAGAAAAAAGCAGCACTGATTGGATATAACTAACTTCGTTGCAATTTTCTCTCATCAAGCCTAACTCGGGGAATCTTTTTTGCATCAATGGAAGTAGTGTATCTATTCCACCAAGGAACATTCCCACAAATCTTAGACGGACTGTTTTGTCATCTTGATATGTACTTGAATCAATGCCAAGTGTTGTTCTACTAGGTACACTAGGTGCGCCTTTTCGTATAGTATTTGCTACAATTCTGAATTCTAAATCTTTTGGAAGCTTAGGAGCAACAGATTGCCACTTATGAACTATTTCAGTTGCATTTTGTTCCAAAGTTCTATCTACTTGAAAAACAGTCACAATTTCCGGGACAGGAACTAGCTTTATCTTCCAAGAAAGAATGACTCCAAAGCTAGAAGCACCACCTCCTCTAATAGCCCAAAATAGATCTTCACCCATTGATTTTCTATTAAGGATTCTTCCATTAACGTCTATCAATCTTGCATCAATGACGTTGTCAGCAGCAAGACCGTACTTCCGTCTTAACGTGCCGTAGCCTCCACCACTAATTAGTCCACCAATGCCAACGTTTGACCAAACACCACCCGGAAACCCTAGGGTTTTACTTTTCTTGGCGATTTCATAGTAAAGTTCACCTAGAGTTGCACCTGATTGAACCCATGCAGTTGCAGTTACAGGGTCCACATTGATTGATCGAAGATTAATCATATCAAGCACGACAAACGGGTTTCTTGATACGTAAGAAAGACCTTCAAAATCATGACCACCGCCTCGAATCCGAATCTCCATGCCATGTTTCTTGGAGCAATAAATAACCGTTTGGATTTGGGTTGCGTCGACGGGTTGAACAATGACTAGGGGTTTAGGTGTAGCGGATGATGCAAATCGAAGATTGTTAATGGAGAACTGCAAGGCGGATGTGTAGGATGAGTTGGTTGGGGTGTAAATGACTTTGGAAATGGATTCGGAGTTTGAAGAAGCCTGTTTAAGGCATTTATGAAAATTTTCTTGAGAATATGCCGTAGTTTGCTGTGAAAAAGTTGACAAAAGAACAAAGCAAGCAGCATAAAACTTGGAATCTTCATATCTTTCTGATACTTGAGGTTTGAAGAATGAAGCTTTTTGGTTTGTGTTTTTGCTTTGTTTGGGAAGGAGATAACTGAGATATTGTATGTAAGAAGATGAGCTTGCTATTTATACTATTTGGCCAGTGCGAAAAAGAAATGGTCAGCTTCTTCTTTTTTGGGTAAAACTACGCGCAGGGCACCCGGTACACATGGAATTGGTATAATAGTGAAAGGTTTGACAGGACTTTTAATAGCTAGTCAATTTTTCCAAGGACAAGTTATAAGATTTTGCCATGATTTAAATTTTTAACAAAAAATAGAAGTTTTAGTTGCGGTAGTGGAAGCTTGAGGTTATTAGTTATATTTTTAATCCAATTATATTTATATATGTTATTATGGATAATATTTTTATATTCTTTGGGTTTTCCTCTCAATTTTTAGTTCTTGAAAAAATACAATTCAGGTGTAAGAGTTTTCCTCACTATTATATTCTTCACACTTTCATATAGTGATTTCTTCTCCTTCTCGCCTGTGTTTTTTTCCTTTGAAATTTTAACATTAATCATGTATTCTTGTCTTTAATTTTGGTATTAAACTTAAAAATATTTTACACCAGAATTTTACTTGTAATATAATCAAAAAATAAGAGCAAAACCCATTAAATATAATTAAGTTTGAAAAGATATTAAATATTTTCGTCCCGTTTGACTAGTTAACGGGTTGGGTTGAACTGACCGGAGGTTGAAGATGATAGATTTTTGGAGTTTTTATTTTTTAAAAATTCGATTTTTATTGTATTAAAGATTTGAGACTGGGATTCTTATTTGGAAAAACTCCACGTGGACATAAAAATTAGACATGAAAATTGGACACGAGTGTTTTACAATTTCACCTATTTGTTGAGGGTAAAAATACAAATAGGTGAAATTGCAAAACATTCATGTCCAATTTTCATTTCCACATAGAAGATCTTGTTTATGCCAAAACCAATTTGGAAGGGCCACATCATTTATGACTCATTTTTCCTTTTATTTTATTAAGTCACGTAGGAAATTACATAAGTCAATTTGACGGATGTTCAAAAAATTGACGGATTGGGACAATTGTAATGTTTTTAATAATTCAATTTTTTAATTGCAATTTTTTTTATTTCAACGGGCTATTGCACAAAATTTGACAATTTGAATAGGATAAAGTATATTTTTGCCTTAAATTAATTTACCAATAAAAGTGAAATCTAGGTGGACTGCTTAAAATTTGTCATGCATCTCATGCAAGAAAATGCATATATGGATATATTGGAGAGAGAATCAAACATAATAATTATAACTAATGTAATGAAAATGTCAAACAGAGACTTGAATGATTTTGAATGCAAGGTAACATGTTATAGAAGAAAAGTTCCTTGAGAGGTAATTATAAAAAAATCCATAAATTATTAAGGATGTTTGACGCATCCATATTATGGTGAAAGCTAAAATATGATACCCATATAATTAAATTAATTTAATAATTATTATATTCACAATAGTCCTGTATGTTTTCTCTTCTAATTAAAGTTTGGCTAATTCAATACTTAATTCTTTTATCATGATAAAGATAGTACAATGGTGGTAGCCAAAAAAGTTTTCAGTCTCTTACTATGTCATCAAGTGATACATGTTTGCTCTCTGTTCCAGTCATGAAATGAAATAAAACTAAATTACAGATGATATATATATATATATATATATATATAGGGTAATAATCCGTGACAAACGTTTGCCATAAACACTGTTCAGCAACCAAGTTTTCATCCGTCGATTCATACATTTAATGGTTCAGATTAAACAATTCCCCCCTGCCGCTACAGGCTGTAGCGACAGCCCTTTAATCCCAAAATTGCTTATTAGTTACCGAACTGCCCCTCCTTTATATACTTAGCCCCTGCGGCATGAGCCTCTAGCGGCAGGCAAATATATTTTGTCATGTTGCACAACACTACTCACATGCATGCACATATCTGTAAGTACTGTTTTATTTATTAATATATATTTTAATAAGATCATTACTAATTTTTAAAAATTAATTTGAGACATTTATAATGAAGATTATTTATTATAGGTTATAAAATAATAAAAAAAAATTACGATGAGTAATATTTTTTAAATAATTAATTTACGGTATCTAATATTATTGTAGTGGTTAAACTTACAGAAATTCATTCTAATTATTTTAAATTTAAAAATATATTAAATTAATTTTTAAAATAATGTTGGATTTTTAAAATATATATCATCTGTAAGGGGTCGTAGTTCCTGTTTGTGTCCTATACTCGAATTGTAAAGTTAATTGAATTGCTGCAGACATTCCTCCTTGTTCCATCATAACAGATGGCAACATCCGGAAGTAGTGTCATTAAGTTGTTGAAAAAAGTTCTAGGTTAAGCAACCCTCTAGATTAGCGAACGATCACTTCTTTGCTAGGAATGAATTGGACTCGTATGGGTAGATGATTCATTCCTGGCTGAGAAGTGATCGTTCGTTCATTTAGAGGTTTGCTTAACCTGAAACTTTGTTCAATAGCTTAATGGAACTCCTTCGGGATGTTGTCATCTGTTATGATAGAACAGTGAGGAATGTCTGCGGTAATTCAATTAACTTTATTATTCGAGTATAGGACACAAACAGGAACTACGACCCTTTTTTTTCTGGATTGCCGACTCAAGTAGTCTATATAGATTCCAAATAACGATTCTCATATAGTAAGTACCATTTACTTAGTTTAATTATCATCATTGGTAAAATAAACTAAGTAGCATTTGCTTAGTTTGCCACAATTTTCAATAAACTTAGAAACCCGTTTGACATTCACTCAGTAGGAGGGAATGTCGAACAGTCCCAGTTTGGGACTATTATTGGATGTTATGTCTCTCACTTAGGCCGGTGCCAATACGAAACAGTACGTTTTTTTTATTTTGAGGATTTTTTGACTGTTATTTCTATATTTTCTCCGAGTGCATTGAGAGCAGATTAAGTTATCGTAGTCTATTTCGTGTGCTTGGAGACCATGGGGAGGTGCTGTCGAAATTTTCTTGAAACTAATGAAACGTACTCATTGTGTTTGCACTAGTGACGAGACGCATCCAATAACGGGATAGAAGCCTTATCCATGTCACGTCCTTATCTAATTCATGCATAAATTTCCAAATTAACTGAATACATCTTCTGTGTAGTTAAAAATGTCAGCCGACCGAGTTGGATGTTCCGTAGGATACCTAGTGATGGGAGGGGATTAGTCGCAGCTTACCGTGTAGGGGTGTCAGATTTCTTGAACAAAGCACTAGAACATACGGATGATCCGAACGGGAAGATGTGATGCCCGTGTGTCAAGTGTAAAAACCTGATTTGGAAGAAAGTCGACGAGATTAAATTTGACTTATTTTCCCATGGATTTGTGTATGGACTCATCACAGGGAATCAAAAGTGATTGAAAATATTATGGAACAACCAATTCCACGGGATTCATATGTCAAAAACTATGATCCAGTTGGGATGTTGGTCGATGATTATGGCCCTACTAATTTCCAATAGTGGTTGAAGCGAAGAACACTTTTGCGCGTTTTATAGATGTCATCCAAGGACCTTACAAAGTTGTTAGTTCTTTTCCTGGTTGCATCGTGAATGGGTACATATTTAGAGTAGATGACTTGAATGAACTCAAATCGGTTAATTCTGGGGTTGTGGTGTTAGGAAGCTGCTACCAAGATTCTGAGTCCAATTACTATGGTCGTTTATAGGATGTGGTTGTGCTTAATTATCACGGGGGCAACAAGGTAGTTACATTTAAGTGTAGCTGGTTTGATATTGAAAAGGGGGTTAAAGTTGATCGTAATAGGATCACAACCGTGGATATCAAGTGTAAGACCCCAACTTTTTAATGAATAAAATCGAATTTCCTCTATTTATTATTGTGAATAATAAGGTGTTAATTTGATATAATACTTTGGTTATGGGTGAAATGTGCAAATTTTGCAAAATAAGCAAGTGGTAATAAAATATTCATTGTGGCCGGAAATATTCGTTTGGTCGTTGAATATTATTTCTGTCGGGGAATATTCGTACGACGGCGCATCCATTTGTGGGCCCCATAATGGATAACTGTCGGATGAAGAAAATGACAAAGTTTGGTTTGTTATAAATAACGGTGTTGTTATTACCGTTAACACTGTTGGAATACCCGGTGGTTAAAATACAATAATACTCGTGGTTGCACAGTAGCACACTATATTGCATAGTATTGTTGAATTATTGATCCTCACTACTCAATAATTGTCACAGTAGTTACTGTTCAATATTTTATTTTATTGATTCAATAATTGTTGTGTTGCTATTTTATATTATTGCTGTTCAATAATTATCACTGCACAGTATCTCCATTATCAGATCAATAATTCATATTAATTGAATAATATTATTAGATAGCATTATTGGCAATGTCTATAAAGTTCCGTCAATGAGAGGTTTGGTCACCTAATTGCGCGCCAGTAAGGAAAAATCCTTATCGGAAAGCCCACTCTTTCCTAGGAACAGCCTGGTTGTCATAAATGTGATTCAGTAATATTATTTGTGAATAATTAATTATTGATTCATATGATAAGGAAATATTTATTTTATGTGGATATAAATGATGGATTTATTTATGTGGTTATTAATGAAGGAATTAATGCTGAGATATTTTATCAGTATTTTGTCGGATTGGAAGTATTTAAAAATCATCCGTTTATGGATTTCAGGTATTTTTCTATTTGGAATTTGGAAAAACTCAAAGCTACAAAGTTGTAGAGAATTCGATTTCTTGTGGAATGGACATAAAATTCGTATTTTTCTGATAAACGGGCTATTTTCTATGAATTATTAAAGTTTTTGATTATTGTTTAAATGATAAAACATTTTGGAAAATTCTAGAATTGGTTGGTGAGAAATGTGCTCAATTGAATTTCAAATGTGGTGGGTGGCAATAGTAACAGGTAAAGCCATCAGGTAGCAGGTTAGTCTTCTATGGCGTTCTAAGCATTTTCCTATAAATAGGGTGCTTAGTTAGAATTGAAAATCACACCAGAATTCATAAGTTTTCTCTCTTTCTCTCTCTATATTATCGAGCGTATTCTTGTGAGTATTTTGATACTTTGAGTGTTGCTATACGGTGCAAGTTCCTTCAGCACTATATCCAGTATTTCAGTCAGAAGTATTATCTTTTTGAGGTAAGGGATGTTATTTTCTTCGTAAGTGATACTATTTTTTCAATATCATTATGCCAAAATATTGGTTGGAACTTTTTATCAAATTTGAAACTTTTCATGTCGGGGTTACTATTCATGAGTTACTATTCACGAGTTACTATTCATGAGTTACTATTCACGAGTACTATTCACGAAGCATGATAATTTTTCTTGTGGAATTTCTATCTTTTGGTGTCGGAATTACTATTCACGTATACGACACTATTCACATATACGGCACTATTCACCGAAAAATAAAATTTTCTTCTTTTGTCCAAGATGTCTATTATGGTTACTATCTTTGATTGTATCCATGTTTTGATCTTTATTCTTGAATTTTACTTTGAAATTGGTTATTATGGAGTATTATTGATCTTGGATAAACTGTAATACGAATTCCTAATATTTGATCTTTTATTTCACTGGATTCGTTTTCTTTAATATATTTTTCATCATCCTCAGTCCTAAATGATGATATTACTGAATATCTTTGGCCTGTAGTGCAAAGATGAATGATTAACTGATGAATATCTTTGGCCTGTAGTGCAAAGATGAATGATTACCTAATGAATATCTTTGGCCTGTAGTGCAAAGATGAACATGTATTGAGATGAACATGACCAACTGGTGATACAAATGAATATCTTTGGCCTGTAGTGAAAAGATGAATATTTGATTCAAGATGTATATTGATTGATGTTACAGGGATAAAATATTGATGATGAACTTTTAAATCTTAGAAGATAGTAGAATTCTTTCTCTACTTGACTCTTCTAATGGATTGTTTATTCCGCTGCAGTTGTTGATCTAAAACTTGTTGTCTATTATATTTTATCAGATTTTTCCCTGTTGAAGACTAATGATAATTTTTTGTATATTATCTTAGTCATAAAATTTTCTTACTGGGCTAGTTGAGCTCATCCCTTTCTTTCACTGTTCTCTTCAGGAAATGAGAATATAGCTGGGACTAGTCGGGGAATGGATTGACAGTCCAGATGGTTGCATTAGTAGTCCTCACTATTCTGTGAAATAGCGTATCAATAATTGTAATGAGGACCCCTTTTGAGTTTTTATACTGTCTATTAGACAATAGTTGTATTTAAACTCACAGTATATGTGTTGTCGTATTTTGCACGACAATTATATTACTGAAGTTGTATTTGTTTTTGTACCATGTATTTGACGACTCATAATGAGTTAGATAGAATGGACCTATTTTGGGGTCGTCACAGTTGGTATCAAAGCTTAGGGATATGATCCCTGGCTAAGATGTGAGACTAGAACTAGGAGGGGAGAGATGGTAAATTCCTTCACTAGTATGACCTACCTATGTTTGGTTGGTATTTATTTGGTCGGTCAGAGTATAGGGATAATATGTGACATGTCAATTAACCCTTGTTTTGTTGCAGTGTTTGAAAATAGCATCTAAAAATGTTGTGATAAGAAATGAAGTATGTGAGACTGTTGAGTCACCAACGATCAATACCTAGGATAATGTGCATCAGGATGGCAATAATCCTCAGGTGAACAACGGCACCGACCAAATGACGAACGGCGGTACGTTTAGGAGATTTTTAGAATTCATGCAACACCAAACGAGAGAGACTCCTGTTCATAATGTTGGTGGAAACAATGGCAACCCATGGTTGGTTACCGCTAAGCAGTTCAAGGAGCAGGGACCACCGGAGTTTTTGGGAAAGCCAGAACCACTTACGGGAGAGACATGGATAAAGAAGATCACCAAGATATTTGATGTCTTGGGATATTCCAAGTAGTAAAAGGTTCCCTTTGCCACCTATATGTTGCGAGGAGAGGCTAATTACTAGTGGGAATCGGTAAAGCGTACTCAACCTGCCACAGTGAAGATGTCTTGGGAGAAGTTATAAGAATTGTTCAATGACAAGTACTTTCCCGAAAGTATTCGTCACATGAAGGAGGTTGAGTTCATCAAGCTGGAGCAAAACAATATGAATGTGTCGCAGTACGAAGCTAAGTTTGCGGAGTTATCTCGATTTTCACCCCATTTGGTTGATAATGAGGAACGAATGACACGAATGTTTCTGCGAGGTTTGAAACCCGAAATACATCAATACCTCATTTCTCATAAACTTTGTTTATATTCAGATGTTGTGAATAGGGCTCAGTTAGTGGAGCGCGATAATAAGCCAGCCCAACCGAAGGATAACGAGCAACAACACGATAATAATCGTACCGGTGGCAATGGTCATCAAAACAATGATAACCATCATGGAGGAAATTATCATACCAGAAATGGTAACCACTTCGGTGGTAATCATGGCCAAGATAATAGAAGAAATGATTCAAGTGGAAATTTCAAGAAGAGAAGATTTACCGATGACGGGAAGACGTCAGCACTAGCACCAGCAACAAATTCTAAGGGAGGAGAACGACCGTCAGTTAGATGCTACAGATGCGGGGAGGAGGGACATATAAGTCCAAATTGTTCACAGCTTTCCAAGATATGTTTTAGTTGTGGAAAAGACGGTCACATAACTCAATTTTGTCCTGTAGCAAAATCAAGTCCAGTTGGGACGGTGGCACCAAAGGTGGATACGGACAAAACAAAGTCGGTGGTTTCAGGAAGGGCGTTTTTCGTGACTTCTCAAAGAGCGAGTAACCCGAACGAAGTTAGCACGGGTTAGTTAATTATAAATTCTTGTGAAGTCTATACCTTATTAGATACCGGTTCTACCCATTATTTTATCTCTCTTGCTTACACTCAATGTTTAAATTTAACTCTAGAGAAGTTAGACTTTAACTTATCGATTAAAACTTCATTAGTAGAAACCTTCATTTCATGTGTTATCCAAGTCTTGTATGAGAGTCACAGTTTTTAAATGATATTTCTATTGTTAATAAATCTCCTAACGTATTCTCGAATGACTTCTTAGCCTACCCCTAGAGTGTGAAATCGAATTTTGTATTGACCCCAGTACAAAGCCCATTTCTAAAACCCTGAAATATTTCTTCAACCAAAACGAACGTATAATGCGCCAAAGACGTTGGCTCGAGCTGTTGAAGATTATGATCGTACCATTCAATACCATCGTGGGAAAATGAAAGTGGTAGCTGACGCGTTGAATAGAATATCGTATGCGTTTACGAGTACGATGTTGTTAACACAAAAAAATCCATTATATATGACTTACAAATGATGAAGATAGAGTTAAAGACTCTAGGGACCCACGTGAAGATAACGAATATACGAGTAGAATCGACTTTAAACGATAAAGTTAAAATCGCTCAAGCTACACATTGGTGCTGATGAATATAAAGAAGAAGGTGCAAGAATGCGTTATTCTAGAAGTAAGAGTCGATGAAGAGAAGAAAGCTAAAGCCTTCGATTTATTTGAACTCCTCGATCAAGTAGGAACTGTGGCCTATAGACTCGCCTTAACGCTAAGTATGCCACGTGTTCATAACGTTTTTCACGTATCGATGTTACGTAAATATGTGAACGACCCAAACTACATTATTGCATAAGAACCAGATGAGATAGCCGAAGATTTAACGTACGAAGAGGTACCTGTTAAGATCTTGGATAGAAAAGAGCATGTCCTATGCACGAAGGTTATACCACAGGTTAAGGTTTTGTGGAGAAACCATTCTATTGAAGAAATGATCTGGGAGTTGGAATCAAAAATAAAAGCGAGGTATCCTCACCTTTTCGATACACCAGGTACGTACGTCAATTTCGAGGATGAAATTTCATAAGGAGGGAAGGTTGTAAGACCCCAACTTTTGAATGAATAAAATTGAATTTCCTCTATTTATTATTGTGAATAATAATAAGGTGTTAATTTGATATAATACTTTGGTTATGGGTGAAATGTTCGAATTTTGTAAAATAAGCAAGTGGTAATAAAATATTCATTGTGTCGGGGAATATTCATTTGGTCGTGGAATATTCTTTCTGTCGGGGAATATTCGTACGAAGGCACATCCATTTGTGGGCCCCATAATGGATAACTGTCAGATGAAGAAAACGACAAAGTTTGGATTGTTATAAATAACGACGTAGTTGTTACCGTTAGCACTGTTGGAATACCCGGCGGTTAAAATACAATAATACGTGTGGTTGCACAGTAGCACACGGTATTGCACAGTATTGTTAAATTATTGATCCTTACATAAGAAGGCACTACTCAATAATTGTCACAGTAGTTACTGTTCAATATTTTATTTTATTGATTCAATAATTGTTGCGTTGATATTTTATATTATTGTTGTTCAATAATTATCAATGCAAAGTATCTCCATTATCAGATCAATAATTCATATTATTTGAATAATATTATTAGATAGCATTATCGGCAATGTCTAGAAAGTTTTGTCAAATAGAGGTTTGGTCACCTAATTGCACGCCAGTAAGAAAAAATCCTTATCGGAAAGTCCCCTCTTTCCTGGGAACAGCTTGGTTGTCATAAATGTGATTCTGTAATATTATTTGTGAATAATTAATTATTGATTCGTATGATAATAAGGAAATATTTATTTTATGTGGATATAAATGATGGATTTATTTATGTGGTTATTAATGAAGGAATTAATGCTGAGTTATTTTATCAGTATTTTGTCGGATTGGAAGTATTTAAAAATCATCCGTTTGTGGATTTCGGGTATTTTTCTATTTGGAATTTGGAAAAACTCAAAGCTACAAAGTTGTAGAGAATTCGATTTCTTGTGGAATGGACATAAAATTCGTATTTTTCTGATAAACGGGCTATTTTCTATGAATTATTAAAGTTTTTGATTATTGTTTAAATGATAAAACATTTTGGAAAATTCTAGAATTGGTTGGTGAGAAATGTGCTCAATTGAATTTCAAATGTGGTGGGTGGCAATAGTAACAGGTAAAGCCATCAGGTAGCAGGTTAGTCTTCTATGGCGTTCTAAGCATTTTTCTATAAATAGGGTGCTTAGTTAGAATTGAAAATCACACCAGAATTCATAAGTTTTCTCTCTTTCTCTCTCTATATTATCGAGCGTATTCTTGTGAGTATTTTGATACTTTGAGTGTTGCTATACGGTGCAAGTTCCTTCAGCACTATATCCAGTATTTCAGTCAGAAGTATTATCTTTTTGAGGTAAGGGATGTTATTTTCTTCGTAAGTGATACTATTTTTCAATATCATTATGCCAAAATATTGGTTGGAACTTCTTATCAAATTTGAAACTTTTCATGTCGGGGTTACTATTCATGAGTTACTATTCACGAGTTACTATTCATGAGTTAATATTCACGAGTACTATTCACGAAGCATGATGCTTTTTCTTGTGGAATTTCTATCTTTTGGTGTCGGAATTACTATTCACGTATACGGCACTATTCACATATACGGCACTATTCACCGAAAAATAAAATTTTCTTCTTTTGTCCAAGATGTCTATTATGGTTACTATCTTTGATTGTATCCATGTTTTGATCTTTATTCTTGAATTTTACTTTGAAATTGGTTATTATGGAGTATTATTGATCTTGGATAAACTGTAATACGAATTCCTAATATTTGATCTTTTATTTCACTGGATTCGTTTTCTTTAATATATTTTTCATTATCCTCAGTCCTAAATGATGATATTACTGAATATCTTTGGCCTGTAGTGCAAAGATGAATGATTAACTGATGAATATCTTTGGCCTGTAGTGCAAAGATGAATGATTACCTAATGAATATCTTTGGCCTGTAGTGCAAAGATGAACATGTATTGAGATGAACATGACCAACTGGTGATACAAATGAATATCTTTGGCCTGTAGTGCAAAGATGAATATTTGATTCAAGATGTATATTGATTGATGTTACAGGGATAAAATATTGATGATGAACTTTTAAATCTTAGAAGATAGTAAAATTCTTTCTCTACTTGACTCTTCTAATGTATTGTTTATTCCGCTGCAGTTGTTGATCTAAAACTTGTTGTCTATTATATTTTATCAGATTTTTCCCTGTTGAAGACTAATGATAATTTTTTGTATATTATCTTAGTCATAAAATTTTCTTACTGGGCTAGTTGAGCTCACCCTTTCTTTCACTGTTCTCTTCAGGAAATGAGAATATAGCTGGGACTAGTCGGGGAATGGATTGACAGTCCAGATGGTTGCATTAGTAGTCCTCACTATTCTGTGAAATAGCGTATCAATAATTGTAATGAGGACCCCTTTTGAGTTTTTATACTGTCTATTAGACAATAGTTGTATTTAAACTCACAGTATATGTGTTGTCGTATTTTGCACGACAATTATATTACTGAAGTTGTATTTGTTTTTGTACCATGTATTTGGCGACTCATAATGAGTTAGATAGAATGGATCTATTTTGGGGTCGTCACAGTTGGTATCAAAGCTTAGGGATATGATCCCTGGCTAAGATGTGAGACTAGAACTAGAAGGGGAGAGATGGTAAATTCCTTCACTAGTATGACCTACCTAAGTTTGTTTGGTATTTATTTGGTCGGTCAGAGTATAGGGATAATATGTGACATGTCAATTAACCCTTGTTTTGTTGCAGTGTTTGAAAATAGCATCTAAAAATGTTGTGATAAGAAATGAAGTATATGAGACCGTTGAGTCACCAACAATCAATACCCAGGATAATGTGCATCAGGATGGCAATAATCCTCAGGTGAACAACGGCACCGACCAAATGACGAACGACGGTACGTTTAGGAGCTTTTTAGAATTCATGCAACACCAAACGAGAGAGACTCCTGTTCATAATGTAGGTGGAAACAATGGCAACCCATGGTTGGTCACCGTTAAGCAGTTCAAGGAGCTGGGACCACCGGAGTTTTTGGGAAAGCTAGAACCACTTACGACAGAGACGTGGATAAAGAAGATCACCAAGATATTTTATGTCTTGGGATGTTCCGAGGAGCAAAAAGTTCCCTTTGCCACCTATATGTTACGAGGAGAGGCTGATTACTGGTGGGAATCGGTAAAGCGTACTCAACCTGCCACAGTGAAGATGTCTTGGGAGAAGTTATAAGAATTGTTCAATGACAAGTACTTTCCCGAAAGTATTCGTCACATGAAGGAGGTTGAGTTCATCAAGCTAGAGCAAAACAATATGAACGTGTCGCAGTACGAAGCTAAGTTTACGGAGTTATCCCGATTTGCATCCCATTTGGTTGATAATGAGGAACGAATGACACAAATGTTTCTGCGAGGTTTGAAACCCAAAATACGTCAATACCTCATTTCTCACAAACTTTGTTTATATTCAGATGTTGTGAATAGGGCTCAGTTAATGGAGCGCGATAATGATCCAGCCCAGTCGAATGATAACGAGCAACAACACGATAATAATCGTACTGGTGGCAACGGTCATCGGAACAATGATAACCATCGTGGAGGAAATTATCATACCAGAAATGGTAACCACTTCGGTGGTAATCATGGCCAAGATAATAGAAGAAATGATTCAAATAAAAATTTCAAGAAGAGAAGATTTACCGATGACGGAAAGACGTCAGCACCAGCAACAAATTCTAGGGGAGGAGAACGACCGTCAGTTAGATGCTACAGATGCGGAGAGGAGGGACATATAAGTCCAAACTATTCACAGCTTTCCAAGATATGTTTTAGTTATGGAAAAGACGGTCACATAGCTCAATTTTGTCCTGTAGCAAAATCAATTCCATTTAGGACGGTGGCACCAAAGGTGGATACGAAAAAAACAAAGTCGGTGGTTTCAAGAAGAGCATTTTTTGTGACTTCTCAAAGAGCGAGTAACCCGAACAAAGTTAGCACGGGTTAGTTAATTATAAATTCTTATGAAGTTTATACCTTATTAGATACCGGTTCTACCCATTATTCTATCTCTCTTGCTTACGCTCAATGTTTAAATTTAACTCTTGAGGAGTTAGACTTTGACTTATCGATTGAAACTTCGTTAATAGAAACCTTCATTTTATATGTTATCCAAGTCTTGGATGAGAGTCACAGTTTTTAAATGATATTGCATGTGTTGTCGTATTTTGCATGACAATTGTATTACTGAAGTTGTATTTGTTTTTGTACCATGTATTTGGCGACTCATAATGGGTTGGATGGAATAGACCTATTTTGGGGTCATCACATCAAGTCGGTGTTATAGTCTCATGACGTGTTCGTGTTAGCAAGTCAAGCGACTCAAGTGTATTACGTTCCAAATGTCGTAAATATTCGTAGCCCCTGGTACACAGTACTCACTACTAAAACACGTTCATTTAATGCTGATAACATGTATGGTATGGATGAAGCGTTGCAAGAAGATGTTAGCAAACCTTTTACCGTAGTGTTCCATGCTGAAGATGTGGCGAGTGCTGATGTCATTGACGTACCTGACGATGAGGATGTCGAGGCAAACATACACATGAATGATTATTTAGTCGTTGAGGATGATAACGATGACGAAACTCAAGTCGAAACCGAGGATGAGGAAGATACCGAATCCGAGAATGATATACAAGTTGATTCTGATGGGTTTGATGACGTGCGTAATTGAAAATGAGCATTCATATTAATACATACCACATATTGTTAAACCTTAATATTCATAATCTACCAATATTTTGTTATTACAGTAGGATATTCATGGCTAGACATAGCGGTTAAGGTCGTCGAGGTGGGCAATCAGGTACTGGAGATGGTAGCCACGATGGAGGCTCTTCTTCAAGCACGAGTAAGTACTTATCGAGTCTAGGATTTAAATATATCTCAAGCTGCATTAGTTACAATGTTTATTGATTCAGTTAAATTCAATTATTACAGATGCACCTCGTCGACGACACCGAGGGCAAACCTTGGTATCTTTGGTCGTCCGCCGGCAGTGCCACTTACAGTACCGATGGATGTCGCTTCCCATCAGTAAGTGTTAATATATTGGTAATATTAATTTTAGATATTGCAAAACACGATTCACATATTGTTATACTTTTTCTGCAGTATAATAGACCCGGTGGATAAGCACACCCTACACGCGATCTGTTTGATGCATTTCCCGAGACGGTGCATGCGGTTCAATCAGTATGCGCGGTACGATGCCACTTTTATGCAGACTGTCTTGCGGGAGTTCCACGCAAGTTAAGTATATTATATTAATTACTACATAGTTGTATTAGGATGCCTTCTTCAATTGTTCCTAATTTTAAATTAACTTTTATTATAGGTTTATTATCGATTTGACCCGAGCATCTCTTAGTCAGCTGGCGACAATGTGATTGAGCATCATGTCGCTGCGAATTACTCTGACTGGCTGTATGAGATGCGACAGAGGGCAGCCCGGACAGTTAAGGACCAGCCCGGGACCACCATCAAAGATCATCAGCCCCGCATAGTCTCCGATTTATCCTAGGAGGCTATGTGTGTGCACTGGGAGGCTGATGACTTCAAGAAAAAAATTTGAGCAGGCGAAGAAGAACCGTGGTCAGCTCCGAAGAGTACACACCACTGGTTCTCAGTCGTTCGAGGAGGCGAAGACGGTAAGTGCGTTGTATTTAGTTATTTAGGTATCAAGTTCTCACACAAATACGTAATACCTATTTTATGAATGTTTTTATTAGGCATTGGGGAGGACCTTGGGCCGAGATCCTACCATTCTAGAGTTTTGGGATCAAACCCACACGCCTAAGGACGATCGTGCTTTATCTCAGGCAGCTTTAGCTATACGGGTAAAACTCATTTTACTACTTAGCTTTTAAAAATATTCAATCGTAAATAAAATGATATAATTAACATACGTATATGGAATACATTACAGGACAAATTTCAGAGGCTTCGGGACGAGCGTATAGCTGAGATGGAGGCTATTAGGAGGGGTTCTAAGCCGTTAGATTCGACCTCCCCTCTTCATGACATAGTATTAGATTGGGATGAGGAGCTGAGACTATGGGTCGCATCTCAGGATCCCCCTACTAGTCGTACCGACAGATATCGAGTGTTGGGTCTGCCGAGGATACCTGCATATACACTTTTTGGAGGTAATATTTTTTATGTTTCACAAAATTATCCGAATTTATCACATTATATAAATTATCCGACAGATATCGACTGTTGAATTTGTATCGCTTTATAGGCTCCACCAGCGCCAGCGCCCGAGAGCACATGTTGGACCATCTCATTCGGGCACTGGCTTGGATGACGATATCTTTCAGTAGCTGATAGGGGCCGTGTCGGATAGGCTCCGTACAGACTCGGTCTTTCGGCGTCAGCAGTTGCCTTCCAATACGCGTCTTCACCAGATTGCTCAGGATATTATAGCAGGGGCCTCTGCAGAGAGTACATGATTAACACGGGAACAGTTCGATGCTTGGAGTGCCGAGATGCTCCATATGGTGATTACCCTCTTGGAGGAGGCTTTTCGTCCGCCCCCACCTACTCAGGTATTCTTATTGTTTATGTTTTTTTAATTAAGTCTAGCTAGCTTGTTAATTCTCTCTCTCTCACACACACACACACATAAATATATATATATATATATACGGACTAATGATTTATATTTTTGATTCTATCAATAGGGTGGCGATGGCGAGCAGACTGGCGATGACGAGTGGTGTCGTTCACCTCTGCCCGATGATGATACTTTTACTAGTTTATAGTTCATTTGTATTCATGTTATTGTAGAACATTTATATATAATGTAGTGTTTAATTGCGCCTGTACAAATATTGTCAATTATATTGTTTATCATTTATGGAACATTAGCCTATATTTGTAATTGGTTAGCTCAGTAATGTTGATAATAATAAGTTGAAGATTATGTTTTGGTAGATATTTGAATGTGAATGTATGTGAATGATAATGAGTTGGATATTACGTTTTGGTGGATATTACATTTTAGCGTTACGTTGAATATTTGAATTTGAGATACAGGTTTATATTACTGTGTATTGGGTTGTGACAGGTTACAGGTACATAAATGGGTTTAAACACCTAGAAACTGAACTTTTCAAATCTGTATTTAAAAAAACAGTTACTTCCGACGGAATAAGGTAATTCCGACGAACATTTCGTCGTATTTCATAAGCACTCATTTTTTACTAAATATTGTTATATTTTAATTTTCAGTCGGGGATGAGTTACTTCCAAGGGAATATATCCGTCGGACCTACGTTATCTCCGATGCAACGTTTGTCGGAATTACTAAATAGCCATTTTATATAAATACCAGTTTATTTTAATATTCAGTCAAAAATACCTTATTTCCAAGGGAATAAATCCGTCGAAAATAAGAAATATTATACTCGATGAAAAGTTCCGTCCTATTTTTTCAGTCGTAAATAGGTTATTTTCGACGCATTTCCGTCGGCGATAAGTTCATCGAAGATATGACAGTCCTGACGGAGTTTTTGACGGATCTTATCTTCAACGCGTATATATACGACCGAATATCCGACAGAACTTTCCGTCGGACATAGTCTAGTTCCGATGGAATAGGATCATGTTCAGACGTAAGCTTTTTTCTTGTAGTGTAGTCCCGACTATGTTCTCATTTTCTGAAGAGAACAATGAAAGCAAAAGGGTGAGCTCGACTAGCCCAGTAAGAAATATTATGACTAAGATAATGCAGAATAAATTATCGTTAGCAAGTATGTAGGTGCTTATTAGAGAATAAGTACACTGAACGTGGCTCGCTAAGGAATACCTAATGGAGTTTTACTTGCATGTCAATAGAAATTCCTGTAGTGATAGTAGTACAAGTGATCCTTAGACTTGAGATCATCATAGTATCTTGTGTATGATGAGTTATACTTTGACTTATTCCTTAAGACCCTTATGGTATATCAAAAGGTATGCTTGGGTATAATAAGTTTTACATGGAGATAATGTACGATCAATAAAGAATTTACCGCTTCTAGTAAAAGAAGAGAAATGTCATATGTAATTCGATAAATGATAACCCAGTAGTCCTTGGCCAAGACAGAATGAAATTAGAAAGGAGTTTCTAATTTGCATTATTTGGAGTTGTGCATTTAAGAGTCGAAATACATATATTAAATAAATTAAGACTTGACAGTAATTTCATGTCTTATATTTAATTGGGACATTGTATGGTGGAAGGATTGAATTGTACTATAACTATTTGCTCAAAGGTTCTTTTATGATTAATGTTGAAATCTATAATATCTGGAAAGTCATTAATCGCTAGGGAGGCTTATCCCTATAGTATAATAAATATTATTGATTTAAATAAATTAATATCTTAATTTATTTATTTAAATAAGACTAGAATTGTTCTAATTGATTTATTCACAACCGGTTTAATATGGAGAACCTAAAGGGTCACACCATAAAAGGAAGAATAATTATTTAAGAAGCAAATGACATAATCGTAATAATAAATTAAGTATATTTAATTTAATCTATGGTGATTGAATAAATTAAATAGCTTAATATTTATTATTTAATATTTTGAAAATATTAAATATAAATTAATAAGAGGAGTCTTATTATTATTATTATTTAATTCCTAAAGGAGTTTGGGAATTAATTAATAAAAGTACTCTCATATATTCTAATGAGATTAGGAGGCTAATTAATTAAAAGAGTTTAATTAATTATTCCTAATAAGATTAGGAGCCTGATTAATTAAAGGAGTTTAATTAATTAAAATAAAACACAATTTCTTAATTGTTAAGGAGGGTTGCCCACATTTATAAATATGAGGAGTACTATTATTATGAGTTAGGGTTGACACTTTCACAACACACGTGAATACGTAATTCTAATAGTTGGGAGAGTACACCCCTTTCTATGAGAGATAGAAAAACTAGGGTTTTGTCAAATACCCATCTTCTTCAATCTTTCTTCTTCCTTTGTGGATCACCTCTAGAGGCCAAACAATTGGGTGGCTAACGTTGATCAAAGGAAGGAACACAACCCGGTAGATTCAAGTTGAGCACGAAAAGGATTTGGAGGTGAACTTGTACCTGAGGAAGCTCGGATCTTTAAGGGTATGATTCTCGTGCTTTATTTTTCGTTTAATTAATAATTGTGCATAAAGGATGATCCAGGGTATATGGTTTGTAAAAATTTTAAACTCTTATTTTCATGCTTCCGCTTATTTTGTGCAATTTGATTGCGTTCATGAATCTTAAAAACCTAACAGTGGTATCAGAGTTAAACCTTTATGCGAATTATTAATTGTTTTAATTTGATATGTAAGTTGATATGTGCTTAGAACAATTTAATTGGGCATAATTTTGTTGTATAAAATTAATATAAAAAAAAAGAAGATAAAAGTCGTAAACTTTTCGCGAAGCATGTTTTCATAAAAAGTCATGGCCCATGATTCACGTGTGATATATGATTATAGGAGATTCAGGATGTCCATAATTAACTATATATATATATATATATATATAATACTCTTAATTATTTTATAATTAAAATAAAAGTTTATTTTAGTCTTAATATAAAAAGTTTATTTTATTTTTAAAATAAAAAGTTTACTTTAATTTTAAAATTAGATTTCATACTAACTAATTAGAGTTGGAATTGGATTGCATGATAACTAATTGGAGTTGAAATTGGATTCCATGTTTTCTTAAATAAAGAAGTTTATTTAGATATGAAATAAGATTTCATATTATTCAAAATAAAAGACTTTATTTGTGAATAGAAAAGAGAATCCGTATTTCCTTAAATAAATGAGTTTATTTAGATATGGAATAAAATTTCATATTATTCAAAATAAAAGAGTTTATTTGTGGATAGGAAAGAGAATTTGTATTTTCTTAAATAAAAGAGTTTATTTATATAAGGAATAAGAGTTCATATTATTCAAAATAAAGGAGTTTATTTGTGAATAGAAAGGAGAATTCGTGTGTCCTTTAATAAATGAATTTTTTTTTTTGGAATTGGATTCCATAATTAATTAAAGTAAATGAGTTTTTTTTATTAAAGATTTTGATTAAAATAAAATTGTTTATTTTATTCAAAATTGGATAAATTAAAATAAAAAAGGTTTATTTTGATTTAAATTTGGATTAAAATAAAAGAGTTTATTTTGATTCAAAATTAGATTTTATACTAACTAAATTTATCCATTAAATGATATCAATATATATATATATATTGAATGTTTATTATTCATGAGATGAATGTTATTTATTGATGCATATGGTGATGTGTATGATAATAAATGAGATTGATTATGGACTATTGACCAATGTGATTGAATTTTATTTTAATTGAATGCGTGAATATATGAGTTTAATTAAATGGAGTTTGTGTACCTCGTCTTCTCTAATTTGTTTCTTAATGTAAATTCTAACTCCCTCCTATGTACTTCTCTTTGACTGCTGATAAAGGTTTCTATTTATTTTAAAATAGTTTTGTAATATGAAAAGTTAGAATTAATTTTGAAGAATTGGAGATTAAGGAGCAAGGAGCGTTTGAAGACCCGTTTGTAATGGATCCCGGGTTTAAATATAATAGTTATATTTAAATTTAATTCTTGCACCCTAGATTTGGCCTCTTGGTTCACTTGGTGGCTCTAGTGAACCAAACTAGAATAAAGTGCATAATCAATTCGGGTTGAATATAGTATTCTATATGTGCATGTTTATACTATATATATTATATATTATGCAAACATGCTTCACATGTTAATTAATATGACACATATTTTATATATATATGTGCATGTGCGCTAAACAAGATGAGACTAATTAATAACAAAACTCTCAAATAAATTATATTAAGTTGTAACATTCAAAGATATTTGGAATATCGAACGTCTCCTTCTAGCATGGTAAAACAATAGAGTATTAAATATTTAATATGAGTTTGTTGTGCACACACAAGGCAAGTATTAAATATTTAAGATTTTGTTTTATCACATTTAATGCTTATAAATAGACTGAACAATGTTGTTTTGTTGTGCACACACAAGGACAATGTTTTTCTTTTTGAATATATGGAGTGCTAGGTATGACTTAACTTAGATCATTTTAGTTCGGATGTGCACACACTTGACCATTATGATCTAAGAGGCAAAATACAAGGAGTTGCATAGTTGATGTAATTGACAAGATTTGTCTACCTATTTATTTATATATAGTTTGTTATGCATACATAAGGCTATATACATTTGAAATGTGATCCTTATTCTCACTAGCATATCTTTAATTAGATATCGCCGAACTATATAAATTAAGGGTAATATAGTTTGATAAAAATAGTGGGAGATGCCAATTTTAAACAAGACCTAAATTATTTTGGTAATTAATAAAAGAATGTATGCTAAAATATTGTTAAGAACAAATTCATTTACATAATTTTACAATGTCTAGATTACTATCATTGCGAAACATATTTGATGTTAATTAACCAGACCTAATTACTCGGATTGGTTAAAGAATTTGAGAACAGTTCTCATGGCTGAAAAGTTATCTTATGTCCTTAATACGCCGATCCCTGCAATAGTTGCAGACAATGCCTCTGAGGAAGAGATTTCTACTTTTAGAAAGTGGCAAGATGATGCGCAGTTGGCTAAATGCATCATGCTCGCATCCATTAGTAACGAGCTTCAGTGTCAACATGAAACTATGGACACTCCTACTATACTCCTGCACATCAAGTAGTTGATGGTGAGGAAACTAGGAATAATAGATATCATATATCTAAGGAGCTCTTCCGATCTAGAATGACTAATGACACTACAGTACAGACACATGTCCTAAATATGATCAATTTGATTGAACAATTAGGACAACAGATTATGTCATGGATGGAGAGTTGAGATAAGATTTGATCTTGCAGTTACTCCCGGACTCCTTCTCACTGTTGTTGTGAATTTTTCATATGAATAAGCTGAAAGTAGTATGCACACAAGCCAATCATGTTTGATGATAAAGCATATACTTTGTAACAATTTTATTCATTTATTAATAAAAAGTATTAATTTATTAAAGGCTTTTAATTATCTACATGATGCTGTTTTATAATATGTGATAAACCCATAGTTTTAAGCAATGCTTTTAGAATAATGATGATGATCATTCTAATGAGATATAAATTCTTAGAAAGCTTAAAACTAAAATAGTTCCCAATCGTTGGATTACTAAATTGGGGATTAGTGAATCCGGATAGATTGGTACATACGTTGCTTGCTCATTGGATGAGGATGATTGATCTCATGATCATTTGTGTGGAGACACTAAAGCAAGTATGTAGGTGCTTATTAGAGAATAAGTTCACTGAACGTGACTCGCTAAGGAATACCTAATGGAGTTTTACTTGCATGTCAATAGGAATTCCTGTAGTGATAGTAGTACAAGTGATCCTTAGACTTGAGATCATCATAGTATCTTGTGTATGATGAGTTATACTTTGACTTATTCCTTAAGACCCTTAGGGTATATCAAAGGATATACTTGGGTATAATAAGTTATACATGGAGATAATGTATGATCAATAAAAAATCTATCACTTCTAGTAAAAGAAGAGAAATGTCCTATGTGATTCGATAAATGATAACACAGTAGTCCTTGGCCAAGGCAGAATGAAATTAGAAAGGAGTTTCTAATTTGCATTATTTGGAGTTGTGCATTTAAGGATCGAAATACATATAATTGAATAAAATAAGACTTGATAATAATTCCATGTCTTATATTTAATTGGGACATTGTATGGTGGAAGGATTGAATTGTACGGTAACTATTTACTCAAAGGTTCTTTTATGATTAATGTTGAAATCTATATTATCTGGAAAGTCGTTGATCGCTAGGGAGGCTTATCCCTATTGTAGAATAAATATTATTTATTTAAATAAATTAATATTTTAATTTATTTATTTAAATAAGATTAGAATTGTTCTAATTGATTTATTCATAACCGGTTTAATATGGAGAACCTAAAGGGTCACACCATAAAAGGAAGAATAATTATTTAAGAAGTTAATGACATAATCGTAATAATATATTAAGTATATTTAATTTAATCTACGGTGATAGAATAAATTAAATAGCTTAATATTTATTATTTAATATTTTAAAAATATTAAATATAAATTAATAAGAGGAGTCTTATTAATATTATTACAATTATTATTATTTTAATTTTTAAAAGAGTTTAGGAATTAATTTAATATAAGTACTCTCATTTATTCCTAATAGGATTAGGAGGGAAAATTAGTTAAAGGAGTTTAATTAATTATCTTTAATAAGATTAGGGAGCCCATTTAATTAAAAGAGTTTAATTAAATAAATAATACCTTATTTTTAATAGGGTTACTTGATATCTTTATAAAATGAGTCTTATATCAGATATCTAATATACGTTATTCCAATTTGTTGGAGAGTACGTTCCTTTTCTATAGAGATAGAAAACTAGGGTTTAGCCAACCACCCTTCTTCTTGAATCTTAATTCTTTCTTGGTGGATCACCTCTAGAGGCCAAACGCTTGGGTGGCTAACGTTGATCCAAGGAAGGAACCAAACCCGGTGGATTCAAGTTGAACGCGAAAAGGATTGGAGGTGAACTTGTACCTGAAGAAGCTCGGATCTTCAAGGGTATGGTTCTTGTTCTTTCTTTTTCGTCTAATTAATAATTGCGCATAAAGGGTGATTCGGGTATATGGTTTGTAAAATTTTTAAACTCTGATTTTTCACGCTTTCGCATAATTTTGTGCAATTTGATTGCGTTCATGAATATTACAAACCTAACAGTGGTATCCGAGTCAAACCTTTATGCGAATTATTAATTATTTTGATTTGATATGTATGTTGATATGTGTTTAGAACAATTTAATTGGGAATAATTTTTCTGTATAAAATAAAATAAAAAAATCGCTGCTGTTCGCGAGGTGGCTGCTGATTCGCTGCAAATCAAGTGGATGGTTGCTTCGGAATTGGCCTGTTTCTTTATTACTTTGGAATTCGTGTGGATTTTTTTTAATTTTGGTGAATCACGATTTCATACTGATGGAAATGCACGTGATCAAGGACTTGCTTTTATTATGACATGGTGGCTCACGGTTTTAAAAAAAAATCGTTAAATCTGTTATGATTTTTCGGTGAGTCACGTGGACATGGTTTTGTGTCAAGATTACCAGGATATATATAAGGATGATTATTATATATATTATATATATAATATATATTACCGTAATATTAATTATATATATATATATATATAATAATTTTAATAATTTTATAATTAAAATAAATAATTTATTTTAATCTTAAAATAAAAAGTTTATTTTAATATTAAAATATAAAATTTATTTTAATTTTAGGATTAGATTTCATGCTAACTAATTTAGTTAGAGTTGGAATTGGATTTTATGATAACTAATTAGAGTTGAAATTGGATTCTATCTTTCCTTAAATAAAGCATTTTATTTAGATATGAAATAAGATTTCATATTATTCAAAATAAAAGAGTTTATTTATGAATAGGAAAGAGAATCCTATTTTCCTTAAATAAAGAAGTTATTTAGATATGAAATAAGATTTCATATTATTCAAAATAAAAGTGTTTATTTGTGAATAGGAAAGAGAATCCTAATTTCCTTAAATAAAGAGTTTATTTAAATATGAAATAAGATTTCATATTATTATTCAAAATAAAAGAGTTTATTTGTGAATAGGAAAAAGAATCAGTCTTTCCTTAAATAAAGGAGTTTATTTAGATATGAAATAAGATTGCATATTATTCAAAATAAAAGAGTTTATTTTTGAATAGGAAAGAAAATCCGTGTTTCCTTTAATAAAGGATTTTTTTTACCTGGAATTGGATTCCATAATTAATTAAAATAAAGGAGTTTATTTTGATTAAAGATTTTGATTAAAATAAAATAGTTTATTTTATTCAAAATTGGATAAATTAAAATAAAATAGTTTTATTTTGATTTAAATTTGGATTAAAATAAAGGAGTTTATTTTGATTCAAAAATAGATTTTATACTAACTAAATTTGCCCATTAAATGATATCAATATATATATATATATATATATATATATATATATATATATATATATATATATATTAAATATTTAGTATTCATGAGATGAATGTTATTTATTGATACATATGGTGATGTGTATGATAATAAATGGGATTGATTATGGATTATTGACCAATGTGATTGGATTTTATTTTAGTTGGATGCATGAATGTATGAGTTTTATTAAATGAGGTCTGCGTATCTCGTCTTCTCTAATTTTTCTTAATGTAAATTCTATCTTCCTCCTATGTACTTCCCCTTGACTGCTGATCAAGGTTTCTATTTATTTTAAATAGTTTTGTAACATGAATAGTTAGAATTAATTTTGAAGAATTGGAGATGAAGGTGCAAGGAGCGCTTGAAGACTCGTTTGTAATGGAGCCCGGGTTTAAATGTAATAGTTATATTTAAATATTAATTCTTGCACCTCTAGGGTTTGACCTTTTGGTTCACTTGGTGGCTCTAGTGAACTAAACTAGAATAAAAGTCCATAATCAATCCAGGTAGAATATAGTATTCTATATGTGCATGCTTATACTATATATATTATATATTATGCAAACATGCTTCGCATGTTAATTAATATGACGTGTATTTTATATATATATATATATATATATATATATATATATATATATATATATGTGTGTGTGTGTGTGTGTGTGTGTGTGTGTGTGTGCATGCGCGCTAAACAAGATGAGACAAATTAATAGCAAACCCCTCAAATATTTTATATTAAGTTGTAACGTTCAAAGATATTTGGAATATCGAACGTCGCCTTCTAGCATGATAGAAACAATAGAGTATTGAATATTTAATATGAGTTTGTTGTGCACACACAAGGCAAGTATTAAATATTTAAGATGTTGTTTTTATTACATATGATGTTTATAAGGAATTGAACATTACTGCTTTGTTGTGCACACACAAGGGCTGTAGTTTTCTCTTCACTTATATGAAAATGTTGGGTCTGACTTAACTTAAATCATTTTAGTTCGGATGTGCACACACTTGACCATTATGATTTAGGAGGCAAAATACAAGGAGTTATATAGTTGATGTAATTGACAAGAGTTGTCTACCTATTTATTTATATATAGTTTGTTGTGCACACACAAGGCTATATACATTTGAAATGGGATCCTTATTCTCACTAGCATATCTTTAATTAGATATTGTCGAACTATATATATTGAGGGTAATATAGTTTGAAGAAAATAGTGGGAGATACCAATTTAAAACAAGACCTAATTATTTTGGTAATTACTAAAAGAATGTATGTTAAAATGTTGTTAATTAAAAATTCATTTACAGAATTTTACAATGTCTAAATTACTTTCACTGCATAGCATATTAGATGCTTATTTAACCGGACCAAATTAAATGGACTGGTTAAGGAAATTGAGAATAGTTCTCATGGCTGAAAAGCTATCTTATGTCCTTAATACGCCTATCCCTGCAAAGGTTGCAGACAATGTCTCTGAGGAAGAGATTGCTACTTTTAGAAAGTGGCAAGATGATGCACAGTTGGCTCAATGCATCATGCTCATATCCATGAGTAACGAGCTTCAGCATCAGCATGAAACTATGGATGCTCCTACTATACTACTGCACATTAAGTAGTTGATGGTGAGGAAAGTAGGACTGATAGATATCATATATCTAAGGAGCTCTTCCGATCTAGAATGGCCAATGGCACTATAGTACAGATAAAAGTCCTTAACATTATCAATTTGATTGATCAATTAGAACAACTGGTTTTGTCATGGATGGAGAGTTGAGCCAAGATTTGATCTTGCACTCACTCCCGGACTCATTTCACAATTGTTGTGAATTTTTCATATGAACGAGCTAGATATCAGCCTCACTGATTTGCTTAACATGTTGAAAAATGTTGAGAGTCAATTTCCAACCAAGAAAGACCAAGTCTTACTTGTAGGGGCCAAAGGATCTTCTGAAAAGAAGAACGATTCTAAGAAGGTAAATAGAAAGGGCAAAAACAAAGGATAATAAGAACAAAACTGATACGGATAGCAAAGGAGTTTGCTTCCACTACAATAAGCCTGGACACTAGAAAGAAACTGCGAGAAGCATCTTGCAGAGGCTAACCAGAAGAAGCTTAGTGAAGTTTTGGTTGCAAATACTATTTTGTTCATGATTTGAAATAAATTTTCTTTAAGTCAATGTTCTACTTGGGTATTGGATACCGGCTTTGTTTATCATAAATATAGATTTATGAAGGACCAAGCAGAAGTAGAAAGCTAAACAAAGGATAAGTAATCCTATGTCTGGTAAATGAAGCAAAGGTTGCTGCATTAGCCGTAGGAACTTATAGTTTAGCAATGCCTACGGGCAAATCTATTAAGTTAATAAGCTGTTATTGTATTCCAGTTCTTGTTGAAAACATTATTTCCATTTTATTGTTGGACAATGAAATCTTTGGTATTATATTTAAGAACAATTGTTGTTCTATTTATAATAATAATGGTTTGTATAGAACTGGAATATTACTTAATAGATTTTGTATACTTGACTTACGTGAAAAATTATTTTACAAATTGAACAAATTAGTTTAAGAAAAGGAGATGATCATTCAAAGAGTTGGATGTTTGTATTTGATGAAATACAAGTGTGAATTATTTGAAAGGTTCAAAGAATTCAGAAGTGAAACAAATTGGCAAAGTATTAAGATTCTTTGATTAGATCAAGGAATAAATACTTGTGCAATAAGTTTCTAGTTCATCTCAAATAGTTTTTTCATAATGGACGCCTCCTGATACGTAATAATTGATTGATGTATCTGAATGAAAAAATCGTACCTTGTTGGACATGGTGCGGTCCATAATGATTTTACTGACATTACAGTATCCTTCTGAGATAATGTCTTAGAAATGGCTGCATATCTACGAAAAAGGTAACCTCAAAATCCGGCCCCAAGACTCCATAAAAGTTATGGACAGGGAGGATTCCTAATCTTAAGTATGTTAAGATAAGGGGTTGTCCAACTTATATGAAACAGTTTCAAAGGATAAGTTTGGGACATAATTTGACAAGTACAGATTTGTGGGACATCCTAAAGTAAGTTTAGGGCATATGTTCTATAATCCTACTTAGCAAAAGGTGTTTGTTGCGAAACACACTACCTTCTAAGATAAAGGTGTTTATCATTGAAAGGGCTAGTGGGAGGATAATACATCTTGAAGAGTTCGAGAACAACAAAATACTTTAAGTCAAATAAGAGGAACCTGTAGATAGACTTATTGTACCACAACCGAATCGTAAATCTGGAATAATACCGAAGATACCTAGGAGGTATGGATTCATCATGGATGATGATGATGAGGTACGTATCATAGAAGATGATGATCCAGTTATATATGATGAGGTAAGAGTTGTAGACACTCAGAGAAATGGATTGAAGCAAGTTTCTCAAATAATGGAACATTCATTTTGATGAGACAATCAGAAAAGTTTGATTTATCAAAAATAAGAATGAACCAAGTGTGTACAAAAGGACAGTGGGAGCATCATGAAATTTCTAGTATTATATATTGATATACTACGGATGAGGAATAACATACCAATGCTACAATCAGTAAAGATAAAGTTGTCTAAACATTCCTCCATGAATGATTTGGGAAGAGTATCTTAATTGGGGATGCAAATCTATATAGATAGATTTAAAAGAATGTTCGGCTTAACCCAAGAAACGTATACATTTGATGCTAAAGTCGTTTAGCATGGCAAACTCCAAGAGATGTCTCATGTTGATGAGTCATGGAGTGTATCTCTCTTAATAGTCCCCATAGACTCCAAAAGAGAGATCGCATGAGTGACTATCATGTATGCAATGAAATGTATGAGACCTGATGTTGATCAGTCATATTCTGGAGAAGTTCACTATGAGACAGTGAAAAACATCTCAAAGTACTTAACCGGCACTAAGGATGTGATCATAATACATGGTGGGCCTAAATTAAAACTAGAGGGCTTAACAGACTCAAGTTTTTTCAGACAGACCAAGACGACAGAAAATCCACTTTAAGGTAAAGGGTTACCTTGAACGGTGGTGCAGTGAATTGGAAAGGTTCTAAACAGTAAAGAGTTGCTGGTGTAGTGATAAAGACAAAGTATATAGCTATAAATGAAGCTGCAAGTTGATTGTTTGGATTAAAAGTTCATTACAGAACTAGGAATTATTCCTAAGTCTCATCTTGGATCTAAACATGTGTTGTGGCACTTTCATTTAATTATAAGAATCATTGAAAGATGGGAATTTACTATAGAGATAGTGGACTCTCAAAAAACAACATTACATATCCATTAACTAAAGCTTATCCAACAGCAGGATAATCGTCACTTAGAGAAGAAGGGTATGAGATACCATGGCGATTGGCTTTAGTGCAAGTGGGAGATTGAAAGTAGTATGCACACAAGCTAATCATGTTTGATGATAAAGCATATACTTTGTAACAATCTTATTCATTTATTAATAAAAAGTATTAATTTATTAAAGGCTTTTAATTATCTACATGATGTTGATTTATAATATATGATAAACCCATAGTTTTAAGAAATGCTTTTAGAATAATGATGATGATTGTTATAATATATCATTTGTGTGGAGGCACTAAAGCAAGTATGTAGGTGCTTATTAGAGAATAAGTTCACTGAACGTGACTCGCTAAGGAATACCTAATGGAGTTTTACTTGCATGTCAATAGGAATTCCTGTAGTGATAGTAGTACAAGTGATCCTTGGACTTGAGATCATCATAATATCTTGTGTATGATGAGTTATACTTTGACTTATTCTTTAAGACCCTTAGGGTATATCAAAGGATATGCTTGGGCATAATAAGTTATACATGGAGATAATGTATGATCAATAAAGAATCAACCACTTCTAGTAAAAGAAGAGAAATGTCCTATGTGATTCGATAAATGACAACCCAGTAGTCATTGGCCAAGGCAGAATGAAATTAGAAAGGAGTTTCTAATTTGCATTATTTGGAGTTGTGCATTTAAGGATCGAAATACATATAATTGAATAAAATAAGACTTGACAGTAATTCCATGTCTTATATTTAATTGGGACATTGTATGGTGGAAGGATTGAATTGTACGGTAACTATTTACTCAAAGGTTCTTTTATGATTAATGTTGAAATCTATATTATCTGGAAAGTCGTTGATCGCTAGGGAGGCTTATCCCTATTGTAGAATAAATATTATTTATTTAAATAAATTAATATTTTAATTTATTTATTTAAATAAGATTAGAATTGTTCTAATTGATTTATTCACAACCGGTTTAATATGGAGAACCTAAAGGGTCACACCATAAAAGGAAGAATAATTATTTAAGAAGTTAATGGCATAATCGTAATAATATATTAAGTATATTTAATTTAATCTACGGTGATAGAATAAATTAAATAGCTTAATATTTATTATTTAATATTTTAGAAATATTAAATATAAATTAATAAGAGGAGTCTTATTAATATTATTACAATTACAATTATTATTTTAATTTCTAAAAGAGTTTAGGAATTAATTTAATATAAGTACTCTCATTTATTCCTAATAGGATTAGGAGGGAAAATTAGTTAAAGGAGTTTAATTAATTATCCCTAATAAGATTAGGGAGCCCATTTAATTAAAAGAGTTTAATTAAATAAATAATACCTTATTTTTAATAGGGTTACTTGATATCTTTATAAGAGGAGTCTTATATCAGATATCTAATATACGTTATTCCAATTTGTTGGAGAGTACGTTCCTTTTCTATAGAGATAGAAAACTAGGGTTTAGCCAACCACCCTTCTTCTTGAATCTTTATTCTTTTTTGGTGGATCACCTCTAGAGGCCAAACGCTTGGGTGGCTAACGTTGATCCAAGGAAGGAACCAAACCCGGTGGATTCAAGTTGAACGCGAAAAGGATTGGAGGTGAACTTGTACCTGAGGAAGCTCGGATCTTCAAGGGTATGGTTCTTGTTCTTTCTTTTTCGTCTAATTAATAATTGCGCATAAAGGGTGATTCGGGTATATGGTTTGTAAAATTTTTAAACTCTGATTTTCCACGCTTCCGCATAATTTTGTGCAATTTGATTGCGTTCATGAATATTACAAACCTAACATAAGTTAGATATCAGCTTCGCTGATTTGCATAACATGTTGAAAAATGTTGAGAGTCACTTTCTTACCAAGAAAGACCAAGTCTTACTGATAGGGGCCAAAAGATCTTCTAAAAAGAAGAACGATTCTAAGAAGGTAAATAGAAAAGGCATAAACAAAGGATAATAAGAACAAAACGGATACGGATAGCAAATGAGTTTGCTTCCACTGCAATAAGCTTGGACACTGAAAAAGAAATTGCGAGAAGTATCTTGCAGAGCTAACCAGAAGAAGCTTAGTGAAGTTTCGGTTATAAATACAATTTTGTTCATGATTTAAAATAAATTTTTCTTTAAGTCAAGGTTCTACTTGAGTATTGGATACCGACTTTGGTTATCATAAATATATAATTATGAAGGGACCAAGTAGAAGTAGAAAGCTAAACAAAGATAAGTAATATTATGTCTGGTAAATGAAGCAACGGTTGCTGCATTAGCCATAGGAATTTATAGTTTAGCAATACCTATATGCAAATCTATTAAGTCAATAAGTTGTTATTGTATTCCAGTAATTGTTAGAAACATATTTTATTTTGTTGTTGGACAATAAAATCTTTGGTATTATATTTAAGAACAATTGTTGTTCTATTTATAATAATAATGTTTTGTATAGAACTAGAATATTACTTAATGGATTTAGTATACTTGACTTACGTGAAAATAATTTTGCATATTGAACAAATTAGTATAAGAAAAGGAGATGATCATTCAAAGAGTTGAATGTGTGTATTTGCTGAAATACAAGTATGAATTATTTTAATGGTTCAAAGAATTCAGAAATGAAATAATTTGGCAAAGTATTAAGATTCTTTGATTAGATCAAGGAATAAATACTTGTGCAATAAGTTTCTAGATCATCTCAAATGGTTTTCTCACAATGGACGCCTCTTGATACGTAATAATTGATTGATGTATATGAAAGAAAAAATCATACCTTGTTGGACATGGTGCAGTCCATAATGATTTTACTGACATTCCAGTATCCCTCTAGGGTCATATCCTAGAAATGGCTGCATATCTACAAAAAGGTAACCTCAAAATCCGGCCCCAAGACTCTATAAGAGTTATGGACAAAGAGGATTCCTAATCTTAAGTATGTTAAGATAAGGGGTTGTCCAACTTATATGAAAAAGGTTTCAAAGGATAAGCTTGGAACAAGATTTGACAAGTAAAGATTTGTGGGACATCCTAAAGTGAGCTTAGGGTATATGTTCTATAATCCTACTTAGCAAAAGGTGTTTGTTTCGAAACACGCTACCTTCTAAGATAAATGTGTTTATCATTAAAGGAGCTAGTGGGAGGATAATAGAATCTTGAAGAGTTTAAGAACCACAAAAAACTCTAAGTCAAATAAGAGGAACTTGTAGATAGACCTATTGTACCACAGTCGAATCGTAAATCTGGAATAGTATCGAAGATACCTTGGAGGTATGGATTCATCATATATGATGATGATGAGGTACGCATCATAGAAGATGATGATCCAGTTACGTAAAATGAGGTAAGAGTTGTAGACACTCAGAGAAATAGATTGAAGCAAACTTCTCAAAAATGGAATATTCATTTTCATGAAACAAATCAAAAGAGTTTGATTTTATCACAAATAAGAATGAATCTAGTGTGTAAAAAAGGGTCAGTGGGAGCGTCGTGAAATTCCTAGTATTATATATTGATATACTACGGATAAGGAATATCATACCAATGGTAAAATCAGTAATGATAAAGTTGTCTAAACATTCCTCCATGAATGATTTGGGAAAAGTATCTAAATTGGGAATACAAATCTATATAGATAGATTTAAGAGGATGCTCTACATAACCCAAGGAACGTATATTCATTTGATGCTAAAGTCGTTTAGTATGGAAAACTCCAAGAGTTGTCTCAAGTTGATGAGCCATTGAGTGTATCTCTCTTAATAATCCCCATAGACTCCTAAAAGAGAGATCACATGAGTGACAATCATGTATACAATGAAATATACAAGACCTAATGTTGATCGGTCATATTCTGGAGAAGATCACTGTAAGACAGTGAAAAACATCTTACAGTACTTAACCGGTACTAAGGATGTGATCATATTCATGGTGGGTCTAAATTAAAACTAGAGGGCTTAACACACTCAAGTTTTTTAGACTGGCCAAGAAAACAACAAATCCATTTTAGGGTAAGGTGTTACCTTGAACGGTGGTACAGTGAATTAGAAAAGTTCCAAACAGCAAAGAGTTTCTCGTTTAGTGATAAAGACAGAGTATATAGCTGTAAATGAAGCTGCAAGTTGATTGTTTGGATGTAAATTTCATTACTGAACTAGGAATAGTTCCTAAGTCTCATCTTGGATCTAAACATGTGTTGTGACACTTTCATTTGATTAAAGGAATCATTAAAAGATGGAAAATCACTATAGAGATAGTGGATTCTGAACAACAACATTACATATCCATTAACTAAAGATTATCCAACAGCAGGATAATCGTCACTTAGAGAAGAAGGGTATGAGATACCATGGCGATTGGCTTTAGTGCAAGTGGGAGATTGAAAGTAGTATGTATACAAGCCAATAATGTTTGATGATAAAGAATATACTTTGTAACAATCTTGTTTATTTATTAATAAAAAGTATTAATTTATTAAAGGTTTTTAATTATCTACATTGTGTTATTTTATAATATGTGATAAACCCATAGTTTTTAAGCAATACTTTTAGAATAATGATGATGATCATTCTAATGAGATCTATATTCTTAGAAAGCTTAAAACTAAAATAGTTCCCAATCGTTCGATTACTAAATTGGGGATTAGTGAATCCGGATAGATTGGTACATACGTTGTTTGCTCATTGGATGAGGATGATTGATCTCACGATCATTTGTGTGGAGACACTAAAGCAAGTATGTAGGTGCTTATTAGAGAATAAGTACACTGAACGTGACTCGCTAAGGAATACCTAATGGAGTTTTACTTGCATGTCAATAGGAATTCCTATAGTGATAGTAGTACAAGTGATCATTGGACTTGAGATCATCATAGTATCTTGTGTATGATGAGTTATACTTTTACTTATTTCTTAAGACCATTAGGGTATATCAAATGTAAAAACCCGAATTTTATGAAATAAACGTATTCAATTTTTCTTATAATTACTATTCAGTAAATGGTTAAATTGAGAAAAGGTTAGATTTAAGGGTGATTTATGTAAATATTTTAAATAAGTAAATGATTATAAAATACTCATTGTTGTCGGAGAATATTCGTACGACGGCGCAGCCATTTGTAGGCCCCATAACAGAATAACTGTCGGATGAAGAAAATGATAAGTATGATTTTTTTTATAAATAACGGCGTAGTTGTTACTGTTAAAACTATTGGATTACCCGGTGAGTAAAGTAAAGTAATACGCGTTGTTGCACAGTAGCACACGGTATTTCACCAATTATTGATTCTTACGTAAGAAGACACTACTCAATAATTGTTACAGTAATTACTGTTCAATATTTTATTTTATTGATTCAATAATTGCTACGTTGATATTTTATATTATTGTTGTTTCATAATTGTCACTACACAGTATTTCCCATGATCAGATCAATAATTCATATTATTTTAATAATATTAATTACTAGATAACATTATTGGTAATGTCTAGAAAGTTTTGTCTAAGGAGAGGTTTGGTCGCCTAATTGCGCGCCAGTAAGGAGAAATCCTTATTGGAAAACCATTCTTTCCTGGGAACAGCTTGATTGTCAGTATTGTGATTCTGTAATATTATTTGTGAATAATTAATTATTTCTTTATATATTAATAAAAATATTTAATTATATGGATATAAATGAAGGAATTTTTAGAAAAGTGACAATTATTGAAAATTGATATTTTATCTTTTCTGATAAAATAATTTATTTAAATACATTATTATATTATAATAATATAATAATAGTGATATTTTTACAATGAATGTGTGATATATGAATAAATGAGGAGGAAGAGTATTTTTGTTATAATAAATGCTAAAAACTTGTTAAACATGTTGGTAGATGCCATTTTTGACTGAAATTTAATTATAGCATGCAAAATCATCCGTATATGGATTTCGGTCATTTTCCGTTTGGAATTTGGAAAAACTTAAATCTACAAAGTTGTAGAGAATTAAATTTCCAATGGAATGGACATAAGATTTGAATTTTTCTGATAAAATGGCTATTTATTATGAATTATTGATGTTCTGGAATATTGGGCCTGAATTGATTTTGTTAAAAAAATGTTTAAAACATGTTTTTCATGTTAGTGGGCCCCGTAATTGTCCTTTTGCATGTGATAAATGCTGAAATCTGATGTGCATAGGAAATTTTAAAAAAAATAATATTTTATTAAATTTTTTGCTTTGGTGGTCTAAGCATTTTCCTATAAATATGATGCTTAGGTTAGAATTGAAAATCACACTAGAAACTGAAGTTTTCTCTCTCTATATTATCGAGCATATTATTGTGAGTATTTTGATACTTTGAGTGTTGCTATACGGTGAAAGTTCCCTTCAGTGTTATATCTGATATTCCAGCCAGAAGTACTATTCTTTTGAGGTACGGGATGGTAAGGGATGTTATTTTCTTCATAACGATGTTATTCTTTCAATATCATTATACCGAAATATTGGTATGAATTTTATTGTGGAATTTCTACCTTTTTTATGTCAGGATTACTATTCACGTATACGACACTATTCATATATATGACACTATTTACGTATATGATATTATTTACGTATACGGTACTATATACGAATACGGAGTAATATTCATGAGTTACTATTCATAAGTTACTATTCACGAGTTACTATTCATGAGTTACTATTCATGAGTTATTATTCACGACATACTATTCACGACAAAATTGGTTTATTTTTTCTGACCAAATTATCGTTGATTTATGAATCTTACTCTTGAAATTAAATCCATGTTTTGATCATATTATTTTTATTATCATATATAATATTTTTATAACCCTGATGAAATTTCTCTTTCACTTGAGTGTAAAGATGGGTAGATTATTGGTATGATCATGACTATGGGTTCTCTTTGACTAGTAGTACAAAGTTGAATTGTTAACTGGTATGATCATGAACATTGAATTTATAATTGAATATCTTTAGCTTAAGTGCAAAGGTGAATTGATCAACATGGTTATAATTATTGTTTATATAAATTCAAAAATGATTATATATTTCTTTGAAATATTAATATCTTAGGCCTATAGTGCAAAGATGATCTGTAATTAAATATTTTTGGCTTGAAGTGCAAAGATGACCTGTTGTTGAATATCTTTGGCATGTAGTGCAAAGATGAACTATTGATGAATATCTTTGGCCCGTAGTGCAAAGATGAATTTATTAGTATGATTATGAACATGAACTGTGATTTGGTATAACCATGATCTTTGATGTTTCAGGTGAAGACGTGTGATGAAAATTATCTTTGTCCTGGGTACGAAGAGGAATTTAGAACCACAATTATGATTATAAGTTATTCACATGATTGTGGACAGGAACTGTTGATTGATGTTACAGGGATAAAACATTATTGATGGAATTTTAACATGGAGAAGATAATAGACTTTATAGTCTATTTGACTCTTCTAATGAATTTCTCGTTTCGCTGCAACTATGGTTGAAAAGTTTTATCATCTACCATATGTTCTAAATCTCTGATTTATTACTGAAGAAGGCTATTGATAATTTAATTATCTTTAGTCATGATATTCTTTACTGGGCTATTTGTGCTCACCCTTTTGCTTCATAATTCCTTTCAGGTAATAAGAGTGTAGCTGGGTCAAGCGGGGGTAACATGAGAATAGAACGGTGGTCTCTAGCTGTGGAGGTTCTCCCTAAACAGTATGGAAATAATTTATAGAGAACTTTAGAATAGTGTGTTGTATTATATACATCATTTAGTAGTTATATTTGGTGAATCAAATAGGGTGAGGCGAACCCAACGTTGGAAGGGTGTTTTGCCACTATCATACAAGATTTCTAATGACATGCGAATTCCTGTTATCATAAGACAGGGTTGTGCACATCCACTTGCTGAGTATATCTACGAGCACTACCTATATAATCTTGGAGTTTGGTTGAAATATAATTCTATGTTGGAGACAACAGAGATAATTATATGTCAAGAGAATACTCACCATTGGAAAGAACATGATAGTAATCTTATCATTTTTCTTTGCGGTCTATTGGGTTAACCAAAGATAATTCTCCAGTCATATGATATCTATTATAACTTAGATGCATGGCCTCCCATGTACGAAGGTTTCTTTGAGTATTTTTCGAAGATTTTAATTTCTATAACATTTATTGATTGTACCTTTGTGTAAGGTGCCATTGTGACGTGTTATCCAAGGTTGGGATGAGAGTCACAGTTGATATATATTTGTATCAAAACTCACAACATATGTGTTGTTGTATTTTGCACGATAATTATAATAATAAAGTTGTAGTTATTTTCTGTACCATGTATTTGGCGACTCAAAATTGGTTGGGTGGATTGGACCTATTTTGGGGGCGTCACAGTTGGTATCAGAGTTTAGGGATATGGTCTCTGGCGGAGATAGGGAAATAGAAAACTAGGAGGGGAGAGACGAGTAATATCCTTCACTAGTGTGTGTCCTACCTAAGTTAAATTTTCTTACCTAAGTTGACAAATTGTGATATGCCAATTAACCTTTATTTTGAAGCTGTATTCTAGAATGATATCTGAAATACAGGAGATGAGCAATGGAAAAATCATGATGACAAGGGAGATAGAATCTGAAATGAACGCAAGGTAATCTCAACTCTTCGAAATACCCGGTACGTTAATTTCGGGGACGAAATTTCATAAGGAGTGGAGATTGTAAGACCCTGAATTTTATGAAATAAAAGCATTCAATTTTTCTTATAAATACTATTCAGTAAATGATTAAATTGATAAAAGGTTAAAGTTAAGGGTGATTTATGTAAATATTTTAAATAAACAAGTGGTTATAAAATACTCATTGTTGTTGGGAAATATTCGTTTGGTCGTGCAATATTCTTACTGTCGGAGAATATTCGTACGACGGCGCAACCATTTGTGGGCCCCATAATAGAATAATTGTCGGATGAAGAAAATGACAAGTATGAATTTATTTAAAAATAACGATGTAGTTGTTACTATTAAAACTATTGGAATACCCGGTGAGTAAAGTAAAGTAATAAGCGTTGTTGCACAGTAACACACTGTATTGCACCAATTATTGATTATTACGTAAGAAGGCACTACTCAATAATTGTTACAGTAATTAATGTTCAACATTTTGTTTTATTGATTCAATAATTGCTACGTTGATATTTTATATTATTGTTAATTCAATAATTATCACTACACAGTATTTTCCATTATCAGATCAATAATTCATATTATTTTAATAATATTACTAGATAATATTATTGGCAATGTCTAGAAAGTTCTGTCTAAGAAGAGGTTTGGTCACCTAATTGCGCGCAAGTAAGTAGAAATTCTTATTGGAAAGCCCTCTCTTTCATGGGAACAGCCTAGTTGTCAGTATTGTGATTCTGTAATATTATATGTGAATAATTAATTATTGATTTATATGATAAGAAAAATATTTATTTATGTGAATATAAATGGAGGAATTTTTAGAAAAGTGACAATTGTTGAAAATTGATATTTTATCTTTTTTGATAAAATAATTTATTTAAATACATTATTATATTATAATAATAGTGATATTTTTACAATGAATGTGTGATATATGAATAAATGAGGAGGAAGAGTATTTTTATTACAATAAATGCTAAAAACATGTTAAACATGTTGGTGGACCCCATTTTTGACTGAAATTTGATTATAGCCTGCAAAATCGTCCGTATGTGGATTTCGGTTATTTTTCGTTTGCAATTTGGAAAAACTTAAATCTTAAAGTGTAGGGAATTAAATTTCCTATGGAATGGACATAAGATTCGAATTTTTCTGATAAAGGGCTATTTATTATGAATTATTGAAGTTCCGGAATATTGGATCTGAATTGATTTTGTTACAAAAAATGTTTAAAACATGTTTTTCATGTTAGTGGGCCCCGCAATTGTCCTTTTGCATGTGATAGATGCTGAAATCTGATGTGCGTAGGAAATTTTAAAAAAATAATAATATTTTATTAAATTTTCTGCTTTGGTGTTCTAAGCATTTTCCTATAAATATGATGCTTAGGTTAGAATTGAAAATTACTCCAGAAACTGAAGTTTTCTCTCTATATTATCGAGCATATTATTCTGAGTATTTTGATACTTTGAGTGTTGCTATACGGTAAAAGTTCCCTGCAGCGTTATATCTGATATTTCAGCCATAAGTACTATTCTTTTGATGTAAAGGAAAGTAAGAGATATTATTTTCTTCATAATGATGTTATTCTTTCAATATCATTATACCGAAATATTGGTATGGATTTTATTGTGGAATTTCTACCTTTTTCATGTCGGGGTTACTATTCATGTATACGACACTATTTACGTATACGACACTATTCATGTATATGGCACTATTTACGTATACGGTACTATGTACGAATACAGAGTACTATTCATGACTATTCACGAGTTACTATTCATGAGTTACCATTCACGAGTTACTATTAACGGCATACTATTCACGACAAAATTAGTTTATTTTTTCTGACCAAATTATCGTTGATTTATGAATCTTACTCTTGAAGTTAAATCCATGTTTTAATCATATTATTTTTATTATCATATATAACATTTTTATAACCTATATGAAATTTCTTTTTCACTTGGGTGTAAAGATGGGTAAATTATTGGCATGATCGTGACTATGGGTTCTCTTTGGCTAGTAGTGTAAAGTTGAATTGTTAACTGGTATGATCATGACCATTGAATTTATAATTGAATATCTTTAGCTTAAGTGCAAAGGTGAATTGATCAACATGGTTATAATTATTGTTTATATAAATTCTGAAATGATTATAGATTTCTTTGAAATATTAATATCTTAGGCCTGTAGTGCAAAGATGACTCGTTATTGAATATCTTTGGCCTGTAGTGCAAGATGACATGTTGTTGAATATCTTTGGCCTGTAGTGCAAAGATGAACTATTGATGAATATCTTTGGCTCGTAGTGCAAAGATGAATTTATTAGTATGATTATGAACAGGAACTGTGATTTGGTATAACCATAATCTTTGATGTTTCAGGTGAAGATAGGTGATGAAAATTATCTTCGTCCTGGGTGTGAAGAGAAATTTAGAACCACAATTATGATTATAAGTTATTCACATGATTATGGACATGAACTGTTAATTGATGTTATAGGGATAAAACATTGTTGGTGGACTTTTAACATGGAGAAGATAATAGACTTTATGGTCTATTTGACTCTTCTAATGGATTGCTCATTCCGCTGCAACAATGGTTGAAAAGTTTTATCATCTACCATATATTCTAAATCTCCGATTTATTACTGACGAAGACTATTGATAATTTAATTATCTTTAGTCATGATATTCTTTACTGGGCTATTTGTGCTCACCCTTTTGCTTCACAATTCCTTTCAGGTAATAAGAGTGTAGCTGGGTCAAGCGAGGGTAACATGAGAATAGAACGGTGGTCTCTAGCTGTGGAGGTTCTCCCTAAACAGTATGGAAATAATTTATAGAGAACTTTAGAACAGTGTGTTGTATTTTATACATCATTTAGTAGTTATATTTGGTGAATCAAATAGGGTGAGGCGAACCCAACGTTGGAAGGGTGTTTTGCCACTATCATACACGATGTCTAATGACATGCGACTTCATGTTATCATAAGACAGGGGTGTGCATGTTCACTTGCTGAGTATATCTACGAGCACTACCTATATAATCTTGGAGTTTGGTTGAAATATAATTTTCAATTGGAGAAAATAGATATAATTATATGTCAAGAGAAGACTCACCATTGGAAAGAACATGATAGTAATCTTCTCATTTTTCTTTGGGGTTTATTTGGTCAACCAAGGATAATTCTCCAATCATATGATATCTATTATAACTTAGATGCATGGCCTCCCATGTACGAAGGTTTTCTTGAGCATTTTCTAAAAAATTTAATTTCTAAAACAGTTATTGACTGTACCTTTATGTAAGGTGCCATTGTGATGTGCTATCCAAGGTTGGGATGAGAGTTAAAGTTGATATATACTTGTATCAAAACTCACAGCATACGTGTTGTTGTATTTTGCACGACAATTGTAATAATAAAGTTGTAGTTATTTTTTGTACCATGCATTTGGCAACCCAGAATGGGTTGGGTGGATTGGACCTATTTTGGGGGCGTCACAGTTCGTATCAGAGCTTAGGGATATGGTTTATTTCAGAGATCAGGAAATAGAACTAGGAGGGGAGAGACGAGTAATATCCTTCGCTAGTGTGTGTCTTACCTAAGCTAAATTTTCTTACCTAAGTTAACAAATTGTGATATGCCAGTTAACCTTTGTTTTGAAGCTGTATTCTAGACGATATCTGAAATACAGGAGATGAGCAATGGAGAAATCATGATGACCGGGGAGATAGAATCTGAAATAAACGCAAGGTATTCTCAACTCTTTGAAATAGTAGGTACGTAAATTTCGGGGACGAAATTTCATAAGGAAGGGAGATTGTAAGACCCCGAATTTTATGAAATAAAAGTATTCTATTTTTCTTATAATTACTATCCAAGTAATGGTTAAATTGATAAAAGGTTAAAGTTAAGGGTGATTTATGTAAATATTTTAAATAAGCAAGTGGTTATAAAATACTCATTGTTACCGGAGAATATTCGTTTGGTCGTGCAATATTCTTACTGTCAGAGAATATTCGTACGACGGCGCAGCCATTTATGGGCCCCATAACAGAATAATTGTCGGATGAAGAAAATGACAAGTATGAATTTTTTTATAAATAACGGCGTAGTTGTTACTGTTAAAACTATTGGAATACCCGGTGGGTAAAGTAAAGTAATACGCGTTATTGCACAGTAGCACACGGTATTGCACCAATTATTGATTATTACGTAAGAAGGCACTACTCAATAATTGTTACAGTAATTACTGTTCAATATTTTATTTTATTGATTCAATAATTGATACGTTGATATTTTATATTATTGTTGTTTCAATAATTGTCACTACACAGTATTTTCCATTATCATATCAATAATTCATATTATTTTAATAATATTACTAGATAACATTATTGACAATGTCTAGAAAATTCTGTCTAAGGAGAGGTTTGGTCACCTAATTGCGCGCCAGTAAGGAGAAATCCTTATTAGAAAGCTCCCTCTTTACTCGGAACAGTCTGGTTGTCAGTATTGTGATTCAGTAATATTATTTGTGAATAATTAATTATTGATTTATATGATAAGGAAAATATTTATTTATGTGGATATAATGGAGGATTTTTTGGAAAAGTGACAATTATTAAAAATTGATATTTTATCTTTTCTAATAAAATAATTTATTTAAATACATTATTATATTATAATAATATAATAATAGTGATATTTTTACAATGAATGTGTGATATATGAATAAATGAGGAGGAAGAGTATTTTTGTTACAATAAATGCTAAAGAATAATGCTAGAGACAAACTATTTTTCAAATATTTTACAAACTGCTGATGCGGCATACTCCACACTAGCATATTGTGTGGGACTGAAGACTACATTAAATAATTTGTTGATCAATAGACTGACGTGGAATATGCCACATCAGCAGTTTATAAAATATTTATAAAATAGTTTGTGTCTCTAGCACCACTCAATGCTAAAAGTATGTTAAACATGTTGGTGGACCCCATTTTCACTGAAATTTGATTATAGCCTGCAAAATCCTCTGTATGTGAATTTCGGTCATTTTTCGTTTAGAATTTTGAAAAACTTAAATCTACAAAGTTGTAGAGAATTAAATTTCCTATAGAATGGACATAAGTTACGAATTTTTCTGATAAAAGGGCTATTTATTATGAATTATTGAAGTTCCAGAATATTGGGTCTGAATTAATTTTGTTACAAAAAATGTTTAAAACATGTTTTTCATGTTAGTGGGCCCCACAATTGTCCTTTTGTATGAGATAGATGCTGAAATCTGATGTGTATAGTAAATGTTAAAAAAATAATAATATTTTATTAAATTTTCTGCGTTGGTGTTCTAAGCATTTTCCTATAAATAGGATACTTAGGTTATAATTAAAAATCACACCAGAAACTAAAGTTTTCTCTCTATATTATCGAGCGTATTATTGTGAGAATTTTGATACTTTGAGTGTTGCTATACGGTGCAAGTGTCCTTTAGCGTTATATCTGATATTCCAGCTAAAAGTACTATTCTTTTGAGATAAGGGATGGTAAGGGATATTATTTTCTTCATAATGATATTGTTCTTTCAATATCATTATACCGAAATATAGGTATGGATTTTATTGTGGAATTTTTACCTTTTCATGTCGGGGTTACTATTCACGTATACGATACTATTCACGTATACAACACTATTCATGTATATGGCACTATTTACGTATATGAAATTATTTACGTATACGGTACTATATACGAATACGGAGTACTATTCATGAGTTACTATTCATAACTTACTATCCATGAGTTACTATTCACGAGTTACTATTCACGACATACTATTCATGACAAAATTGGTTTATTTTTTCTGACCAAATTATCGTTGATTTATGAATCTTACTCTTGAAATTAAATCCATGTTTTGATCATATATTTTTTTTATTATCATATATAACATTTTTATAATCCTGACGAAATTTCTCTTTCACTTGAGTGTAGAGATTGATAGATTATTGGTATGATCGTGACTATGGGTTCTCTTTGGCCAGTAGTGCTGTAACATTCTAAAATTTTAAATTATAATATTAAATATTTATTGAATTATATAAGTATTTAATGGATATGTTTATTGTTGATTAAATAATTGTTCAATTTGATTTGATTTGATTTAGTTAATTATATGTTAAAGTAAATAACTAAGGAGCTAAGAAAATAAATTGTTATGAGATTTTATATACCAATTTAATTTAATAGTTAAGCTAGAGAGCTTATAATGATTAAATGAATTATAATATTTTAACTAGAATTTATAATTAAAATAAGGTGTTAGTTGGTTAAATAAAATTATAATTATAAAAGAAATTATAATTATGTGATAATGATTTATGTGTTAAAGTAATTTAATAGATTAGTATTAGAATTTATTAAATAGATTATTAAAATACAATTAAATAGAAGTGTGACAAATAATATTGCTATAAAGGAGTTATTAAAATAAATTAAAGGAGTTTAATTTAGTTTTGGCCAAACAAGTTTTAATGCATATTAAGTCTTTAATCTAATGGTGTTTTTACCAAACAAGGTATAGGAATTAATTGATTTATTTTAATTAGATTTACCAAACAAGGTGTAAGAGTTAAAGGGTTATTTTATTAGCCTAGCCAAACAAGCCTTATGGCTTTTGAATTTCAAAACTTAGATAATTAACTGATATCAGTTATATATTTATTTATATTATATAATTAATATATATTATTACTATTATACGTTATATTTTACTACCTAAGATAGAATAGAGTTAGGGAAAGACTCGGAAGAAGAAAAGAGAAAAAGGGAGAGAAAGTTTGAGAGAAATCCTAAAAGGTTTTTATAAAGAGAAGAAGCTTGAGAATAGCCATCATCTTCTTCTAAATTAAGGTATCATCTTGCTCCTATTTTTCTAAAAAAAAAACTATGGTTATCTTCTTCTCCAAAAGTTCTCTGTAAAATAATTGTAAAAGATGAATTGTTGGTGTATATAGTTTTATATGATAATTGATTGTTGTAAAATTGTTTTTCATATGTTATGTATGGTTATAATCAATTAATTCATGTATGTATGTAATTTGTGAAGAAAACTATATTACAGAGTGTTTATATGAAAATATATGAATATGACTTAGTTTAAAATGAAATTAAGTTTGGATTAGTTGTTAATATATATATATATATATATATATATATATATATATATATATATATATATATATTGACTATTGATTTTGAAAGTAGATGAATAAACATAAACATGATAGTTTGAATTAATAGTTTTGGTTGAAAAACAAAGTTAGAGTGATAAGTTTCACTGAAAATGTCAAAAATGGAGTTTTTATCAAAAATAGTGAAATTAGGTATTGTAAAGTTGATGTTTATGTTATTATATGAGTAAAAACATGTTAAGAGTATTGAAATTATGTTTATGGGAGCTGTCGTTTACACTCCTAAATTAACCTCACTTTCACTTTACAAATTTAAACAATTAGCACAGTAGTAAGCAAGGATCGATCCCACAGAGAGTGATTTGTTTTATATTTATCCTATGATTTCTAATGAAAAAGGGATTGTGAATTAATTAACTAAATTAACAAGAATAAACAATGAATAAAAAGCTTCAGTTCTTCAGTTCAGTATCACCTTTTTACAATAATAGATTAATCAAGTGTAACATTATTTACCCTTCAATGAAACTAATAGCCCTAGGTAACAACAAGCTCTGCTACCCGAAACACCCCTTAGATTGTCACTCAATGAAACAAGCTCTTCACAAGATTCTAACAATTATATAACCTAGAACAAGCTCTCTAGATTTAATATAATAGCAGCATTAAGAACTAGGGAATTAGACTATTCCAAGCAACAAACACATAGGCTCAGATTGTTTAACTTGTCTTCTGATAATCATAGCAATACTCCAAAGCTTGTCCACAATCTTGTATTACTAATTACTACTTATGATTAGAAACAATATCAATTACACGTAATATTATTCCTTGATCTAGCATATGATATTCGTTAACCAACTCAATCCTGCAGAAATCAAATCAGTTAAGCCAAATAGCATTCAGAAATTAAATCAGATTATCAAGAATGAATTTCATGTGAGAAGGAATAAATAATGAATACTCAATTAACCATTAATTATAAATAAGGTTCAACATCCCTTAAAACTGAATAAAAATAACTTAGCTCATGTCTTCAATCCTCCAATGTTGTAGATGAGAGAATATAGTAGATGATTCAATGAATAAAACTCTGACTAGCATCCTCAATTTATAGTGCTAGACAAAGTCCTAAATCATATAGGAAGTAGAAATCCAAATCCTAAAAGGAATTACATATCATAACTAGTTTCCATAAAGAAATAGAATTCAATTTGGAAATAAATCTTAGTCTAAAGATATCCTAATTCTAATAGAAATAATAATCCCATTCCATGTTGAAATCTGCCAAAATTTGCATTTAGAAACTTTCCAAAAATCCAAGATTTTCTAATTTTCGCGCTCAAATTCGCTGGGCGAATTTCCATTTTCTGTTGCGATGTCCTTTGGTAAAACGAGCATAACTTTTGATCCAGGAGGAGTTACGGGGCCTGCTTCCTATCAAAACGAAGATATCGACGTGATCTACAACTTTCATTCTTTGAGATTTGACAGATTCTGGCTGAATCAAGGTCGAAATCTGTCTCCAAGTGACTGCTGTGTAAATTTCAATTTCCAAACTTTGAGGTTCAACATCTGTTTAGTAAAAATATCATAACTTTTTCATATGATCTCCGATTGGGACGATTCAAGATGTTTCGGAAAGCTAAAGAAGAGATCTACAATAAAATCCAAGTCCCAAGCCAAGAACATGCATCCAACTTAATGCTAAAAATCTTGCCATTTTTGCTTTTTCCTCATTTCAGCTCCAATTCTTCCTGAAATCATTAAACACCTTAATAAACTCATATACACATGAAACATGCAATAAAACTAAATATAATGGAATCAAAATAAATGAATATTATGCACTTATCAGTTTACATGAAGTCTCTGTATGTATTACTTGTTAATTAGTTTGTTAGATTGGAGCTTGTAGGCCAAATTGGCTTTTGTTCATACTGTTGCCAAGGCTGGTCACCGAAGTCTGGAGTTTAGCGCCGCAGCGCGGCCCAACAGTATTATTCCCGCGCTGCAGCGCCAGTACCATGCCGCAACGCCAACTACTAACCTGAGTCTCGCACCGCAGTGCCAGCTCAGCGCTGCAGCGCCGGCCCACAGTGTAAATTGTGGCGCCGCAGTGCGAGTTAGCAGAATTGGCTGACACTTTTAGTTATTTACACAAAGTCTGAAAACAAATGTTTTGTGTTAATAATAGGACTGTTAAATTATGATTTCAGTGGTATTAAACTAAGAATGGGCATGTTATTAAGGGTTAACTAGTATTAGTATTAACGTAATTCGATTATGTAAATTGAAAATCAAACCTACATGTTGTATATACTTGTTTATATATATAAAATGTTGGTAGGGACTAATTATGTCATGATGACATATATATAGGGTATTGAGATTCAAGTTGTAAGGTTTAGCTTGTGCTCAAGGCAAGTTCTCTAACCCTAAAACTTCGCTGTGTAAGTTTAATTTCGTTGAGTACGTTATTGCTTTTAAATTCAATTACAATTTCGCATGTTGCTAACTCTACACTTTCGTAGAGCTAGACTGTCTATTATTGAATAAGTTCTTGTATCTAGTTGTTCATGATGATACAAGTATTCTAAATCTTATATTTTTAATATTGTGCAAGTTTCTTTAATTTGTAACTTGTTATTTAGCATGTGAGTCGCTATATTCTAGTGTTGAACAACTTTATTATTCAAATTACTATTCACTATGCATGTTTACTATCCAATTCTCAATAACCTTGACTTATTATTGTTCAAGAAAATTATGTTATGATTATTCAATATTATGCTATTAGATTATTCATAAAGCATGATGTTAATTTACAAATATCGATTCAGTTATGATTATTCCATAGCATACAGTTAGTTCTTTTGAATTCAACAAATTCTTAGTTGATGACCGTTGAATTCTAAATTTCTTTGTAATGTATCCAAACCAAACCTACTTTGGTGCGGACTTGTATTCTAACAACTGAGATGAACAACTCTTTTATTAGAGGTTTACGCTTAGCGTTGAAATGGTTGTGCACAATACATTGTACGAAGGGTTGATCCTCCTAAGTACGTGGAGTCCTTATAGTCTTATGACTGTTAAAGTTAAAGTTGAAAGATTACTTATAACTATGGACATGAGTAGTATATTTCAGAATGTTAATAAGACATATCATTCAGTTCTATTGAGCCTATTTCTAGCAATTGTTGTAATGTTGTAAAGTTATTCATTCTTCTTCAAGTGAGCTTTGTTTGCTCAGTTTTGCATATATATACACTTATTGCAGCTAAGGTTGAGAATGTCAATGAACCTACCACTAGCAAAGGAAAGGGAAAAATGTACAAGTGATGAAGACTTATAATTTTATTTTTATCGTTATGATAATAGACTTTTTAATATGATGTGATGTAATAAATTTTAAATTCCGCATTTGAATGATTGTAATTAAATGTTAGATACCTTGAAGATTTTTATTAAATGTAATCCTGTATGGGCAGGTTTTTATTATTCAATTTTATTATGATTGGGTAGTTAGTAATGAATGTTTTGATTAGGTGAACACCAAATCTTGAGGAAATGAAGTACCAGGATTTGGGGGTGTCACAAGTGCAAAGTTGAATTATTAATTAGTATGATCATGACCATTGACTTTAGTATTGAATATCTTTAGCTTAAGTGCAAATGTGAATTGATCAACATGGTTATAATTATTATTTATATAAATTCTGAAATTATTATATATTTCTTTGAAATATTAATATCTTTGGCATGTAGTGCAAAGATGACATGTTATTGAATATCTTTGGCCTATAGTGTAAAGATGATATGTTGTTGAATATCTTTGACATGTAGTGCAAAGATAAATTTATTAGTATGATTATGAACTGGAACTGTGATTTGGTATAACCATAATCTTTGATGTTTCAGGTGAAGACATATGATGTATATTATTTTTGTCATGGGTACGAAGAGGAATTTAGAACCACAATTATGATTATAAGTTATTCACATGATTGTGGACATGAATTGTTGATTGATGTTACAAGGGTAAAACATTGTTGGTGGACTTTTAACAAGAAAAAGATAATAAACTTTATGGTCTATTTGACTCTTTTAATGGATTGCTCGTTCCGCTGTAATTATGGTTGAAAAGTTTTATCATCTACCATATGTTTTAATCTCCGATTTATTACTGACGAAGGCTATTGATAATTTAATTATCTTTAGTCATGATATTCTTTAATGGGCTATTTGTGCTTACCCTTTTGCTTCACAATTCCTTTCAGGTAATAAGAGTGTAGTTGGGTCGAGCGGGGGTAATAGGAGAACATATGGTAGATAATAAAACTTTTCAACCATAGTTGCAGCGGAACGAACAATCCATTAGAAGAGTCAAATAGACTATAAAGTCTATTATCTTCTCCACGTTAAAAGTCTACCAACAATGTTTTATCCCTGTAACATCAATCAACAATTCCTTTCCACAATCATATGAATAACTCATAATCATAATTGTGATTCTAAATTTCTCTTCGCATCCAAGACGAAGATAATTTTCATCACATGTCTTTACCTGAAACATCAAAGATCATGGTTATACCAAATCACAGTTCCTGTTCATAATCATACTAATAAATTCATCTTTGCACCACGGGCCAAAGATATTCATCAACAGTTCATCTTTGCACTACATGTCAAAGATATTTAACAACGAGTCATCTTTGCACTACATGCCAATGATATTCAACAACGGGTCATCTTTACACTACGGGTCAAAGATATTCATCAATAATTGATTTTTGCACTACAAACCAAAGATATTCATATCTCAAAGAAATACATAATCATTTCAGAATTTATATAAACCATAATTATAACCATATATGTTGATCAATTCACTTTTGTACTTAAGCTAAAGATATTCAATTATAAATTTAATGGTCATGATCATACCAGTCAACAATTCAACTTTGCACTACTGGCCAAAGAAAACTTATAGTCACAATCATACCAATAATCTACCCATCTTTACACTCAATTCAAAGAGAAATATCATCATTAGGGTTATAAGAATGTTATATATGATAATAAAAATAATATATTCAACATATAGATTTAATCTCAAGAGTAAGATTCATAAATCAATGATTTCATAAAACCTTAATTCAAATATTATAAATTACTTAATAATATCAAAATCTTAATATTATTAATATTACAATAATATTTTAATCATTTCTTAAACTTATAAAAAATTAATTCAGATTGTTTACACTTTACTTATTAATGCATTTAATCATCTTAAAATGCCAAACTCATAAAATTTCATTACCAATAACCAAAATCCTCATCAAAAATCTGCATATACCTCATATATGATTCTCAAGCCATAAAATCATATTTTCCAATTTTCTTACTTCACATAACATATTTAATTCATTTACTCATAACTAGAACATTTTCATAAAAAATACCAAAGCAGTTCCAAAAATATTTCTTTTCTGAGATTTAGCATAATATAGTCCTATATTGAACATATATTTTTCTTGGAATTTTTAAAATTCATTTACTATTTTTTATATGTCCAAAACCACCGAATATTCAGACATTTATCATAAATTGTACTTTTATCCCATAATTCTGAAATTCACAGGGTATACTGATATTATATAGATGTACTCCCAATAAAAATTTCATCAATTTTGGAGTTAACCACAAGGAGTTATAAGAGTTTACTTTTAAAATAGTCTTTTCTCATAAAATCCATAACTCCTAATCTATACATTCAAAAATCTCCATTTTTTGACCAATCTACAAAACTCATCAAATTATCATTTCAAATTTTTCTAGAATTTTTGAAGGTTCAGAAAAATTTTGAAATTGAAAAACATAATAACCCTTACACACTAACGACAATATCCCTGACCTCAAAAGAGCAGTATTTCTGGTTGGAATAACGCTGAACGAACTTGCACCGTATTGCAACACTCAAGATATCGAAATACTCACAAGAATACACTCAATAATATAGAGAGAGAAGTAGAGAGAAAACTTCAGTTTCTGGTGTGGTTTTCAATTCTAACATAAGCACCTATTTATAGGAAATTGCTTAGAACACCAGAGCAGAAAATTTATTAAAATAATATTATTTATAATAAAATTTCCTTAGCACACCTTTGAATCTGAATTTAGCAATTTAACACATGCAAGTGGGGCCCAACAAAGTGTAAAAAATGTTTTTTTAAATAAAACTATTAAAACTTCCAAAAATCAATTATTCTGGAACTTCGGAACTTCAATAATTCATAATAAATAGGCCTTTTATCAGAAAATTTTTAACCACATGTCCTTTCCATAGAAAATTCCATTCTTTACAACTTTGCAGAAGAAAGTTTTTCCAAATTCCAAACAGAAATTGACCGAAATCCACAAACGGACGATTTTACATGCTATAATCAGATTTCAGTCAAAATTTGTGTACACCATCATGTTTAACATGTGTTAAACATTTTTTTTGTAACACACAAAACATGTGTTTAGCATTTAATGCAACAAAACTACTCTTCCTCCTCATTTATTCATATATCACACATTCATTGTAAAAATATCACCATTATTATATTACTGTAATATAATAATATATTTTATCAGAAAAGATAAAATATCAATTTTCAACAATTGTCACATTAAAAATTTTCTACATCTATAACCACATAAAATGAATATTTTCCTTATCATATAAATCAATAATTAATTATTCACAAATAATATTACAAAATCACAATACTGACAACCAGACAGTTCCCAGGAAAGAGGGGGCTTTTTAAAAAGGATTTTTCCCTACTGGCGCGCAATTAGATGACCAAACCTCTCCTTGACAGAACTTTCTAGACATTGCCAACAATGCTATCTAATAATATTATCCAAATAATATGAATTATTGATACGATAATGGGAAATACTGTGCCGTGACAATTATTGAAACAATAATAAAATAAAATATCAATGTAGCAATTATTGAATCAATAAAATAAAATATTAAACAATAATTACTATAACAATTATTGAGTAATGCCTTCTTACGAAAAAAATTTATCATGCTTCATTAATAGTACTCGTGAATAGTAACTCATGAATAGTAACTCGTGAATAGTAACTCATGAATAGTAATTATAAAAAATTGAATACTTTTATTTCATAAAATTTGGGATCTTACAGTGTTGTATTTTATACATCATTCAGTAGTTATATTTGGTGAATCAAATTGGGTGAGGCGAACCCAACATTGGAAGGGTGTTTTGCCACTATAATACAAGATGTCTAATGACATGCGATTTCGTGTTATCATAAGACAGGGTTGTGCACATCCACTTGCTGAGTATATCTACGAGCACTACCTAAATAATCTTGGAGTTTGGTTGAAATATAATTCTCAATTGGAGACAACAGAGATAATTATATGTCAATAGAAGACTCATCATTGTGAAGAACATGATAGTAATCTTCTTATATATTTAAGAGTCGAAATACATATATTAAATAAATTAAGACTTGACAGTAATTCCATGTCTTATATTTAATTAGAATATTGTATGGTGGAAGGATTGAATTGTACTGTAACTATTTACTCAAAGGTTCTTTTATGATTAATGTTAAAATCTATATTATCTGGAAAGTCATTAATCGCTAGGGAAGCTTATCCCTATTGTAGAATAAATATTATTTATGTAAATAAATTAATATTTTAATTTATTTATTTAAATAAGATTAGAATTATTCTAATTGATTTATTCACAACCGGTTTAATATGGAGAACCTAAAGGGTCACACCATAAAAGGAAGAATAATTATTTAAGAAGCAAATAGCATAATCGTAATAATAAGTTAAGTATATTTTATTTAATCTATGGTGATGGAATAAATTTAATTGCTTAATATTTATTATTTAATATTTTAGAAATATTAAATATAAATTAATAAGATGAGTCTTATTACTATTACTATTATTATTATTTAATTCCTAAAGGAGTTTGGGAATTAATTAATAAAAGTACTCTCATATATCATAATGAGATTAGAAGGCTAATTAATTAAAAGAGTTTAATTAATTATTCCTAATAAGTTTAGGAGCCTAATTAATTAAAGAAATTTAATTAATTAAAATAAAACCCAATTCCTTAATTGTTAAGGAGTGTTGCCCACATTTATAAATAAGAGGAGTCTTATTATAAGTTAGGGTTGACACTTTCACAACACACGTGAATACGTAATTCTAATAGTTGGGAGAGTATACCCCTTTCTATGGGAGATAGAAAAACTAGAGTTTTACCAAATATCCATCTTCTTCAATCTTTCTTCTTCCTTGGTGGATCACCTCTAGAGGCCAAACACTTGGGTGGCTAACGTTAATCAAAGGAAGGAACCCAACACGGTGGATTCAAGTTGAACACGAAAAGGATTTGGAGGTGAACTTGTACCTGAGGAAGCTCGGATCTTCAAGGATATGATTCTCGTCCTTTATTTTTCGTTTAATTAATAATTATGCATAAAGGATGATTCGGGTATATAGTTTGTAAAAATTTTAAACTCTGATTTTCATGCTTCCGCTTATTTTGTGAAATTTAATTGCGTTCATGAATCTTACAAACCTAAAAGATATCTACTATCTTCTATGATTTAAAAAATTTATCATCAACTTTATAGCTGAGACTCAACTTAAAAAAATAATCCACATCACTGAATTATCCATGCACTATGGGCCAAGGATATTCATTAGTATCACGTCCACGAATTATCCATGCACTACGGGCCAAGGATATTCGTGTAATCACCAATGGTCGTGATCATACCAACAACTGTCCATCAATGCACTATGGGCCAATGATGACTTTTACTACATCATTTGTAACATTACGGGTCATGATTATACCGAATGATCCCTGGTCATAATCATACCAATCAACAGTCCATCTATGCACTACGGCCAAAGATGACTTTAATCACAATATAAGCATGAGGATGATGACAATGATATAAGAATTTAATTGAAAGAAAGCAAAAGATAAATTTTTAAAGATTTATAATTTAATTTATCCATAACTCAATAATGTCCAAATTGTCAACATGATACTATTTTTTGGAAAGAAATTCAAAAATAATATTGTATCAAATATAATTTGGACATAAAAGAAATCAATTTTTGTCATGAATATTACCCCAGGTGAATAGTACCTGAGTGAATAGTATCCCATGGATAGTACTTTAGAAATAGTACTTTGTGAATAGTACCCTGTGAATAGTATTTTATGACTAGTACACCATGAATAGTACTTTGTGAATAGTACCCCATGAATAGTACTTTGTGAATAGTACCCCTTGAATAGTACTCCGACATGAAAAGCTTAAAATTTAACAAGAATATTTAGAAAAATATCATTTTGAAACGATACTAGATGAAGCGCAAATCTCAAAGATAATCTACTAATTTTACATAGTATAGAAGTAATACTTTAACAAAATGAGTGTAAAATTAGGAATACGAAACGAAATAATATTACTTACATACTACAGAGTATGGAAGAAAATATTATTTCATACGAATATTGAACAAAAATAATATCTCTTACCTTAGAAGAAGACTGGATACTGAAATAGTGAAGTAGTAGAATTCTTCTTCTTTCTCTCTATTGCTTCTCTCTCTATAATTGCTCTTGTGAGTCTTAGTGAATTGGTGGGAATGAAAGAAAAATGAGCTTCTATTTATAGGAAAATATAGTTTCGATAATTGCACGTTTAGGGGCTCGAATTATTACAGTATAGTATCTTCATCTATACTTCTATTTTTAATTTAGTCCTGTAAGTATTATCAATCTTGCACCACCTCTCCTAATAGTACATATATGTGAATCAATAGTTCCATACATGTGAACCAACAGTAATTTGCATATGAGCAAATAGCAATTAATTGCTCATTTATCCAATTAATTGCATGTTTGGTCAATTTAACATCCCAGAAATCAATTATTATCGAAATAAATGTCAATTTTCACTAACACTAATAATCTTAACACAATGGAAATATTTTTATCAACAATTTTATCTTTAATCAACACAAACTTATTCATCATTAATATTATAACTCACAATATTTAATAACCAGATCATTCCCAAGAAAGAGGGGGTTTTCGATAAGGATTTATCCCTATTGGCGCGTAAATAGGTGACCAAACCCCTTTTCTCGACAAAAATTTCTAAACATCGTTAATAATGTAAATAATAATATGAATAACTTTTTCGTCTTAATTATTGATTTAATAATATAAAATATTATGCAGATGATACTATGACAATAATTGAATCAATAATATGAGAGATATTATGCAGCAATTACTGCAGCAATAATTGAGTATAACTGAGTGACTTCTCAAGTAAGCATCAATAATCAAAGATACTGTACAATATACCATGTGCTACTATGCAACCACGCGTATTACTGTACTTTTACCACCGAGTATTTCAACAGTTTAATAGTAACACTTTCGTCGTTATGTTTATAAAAAGATATTTCTGTTATTTTCTAACTAGCTATAACAATACTTCCGTTGTGGGGTCCACCAATGATTGTGCCGTCGTACGAATATTCCCTGTTAAAACAAATATTCCCCGACCAATCGAATATTTTATAACAACTTGCTTACTTTGCAAAATTTATAAATATTACCCACAACTATAACATTATATCAAATCCACACCATAATATTCAAAAAAATATTTTGAGAAAATATAATCTTTATTTATAAAAGTTGGGGTCTTTTAGATATATAGGTCTGTCTTAGATAAACCAAACGTGAAGTGGAATCTTTTCATGCCTTTCCCTTTCAATTCCATGTAAATTTTGATTCAATATAAATTACGATTCCTTGTAAATGTACAGACAAAGAAAAGAAAAGAAAACATGAATATCATTTTCATTCCCTATCAATGTTATTATTGTACAGATATTAAATCATGTCATGATATCTTGTCAGTAAAACAACTAACATCTGTTTTGCAAGAAAACATTAAAACCCTAAAACTAACACATTGTATAACATGCTACTGTTAATGCTAAACTACCCACTCTTCTTGTAGGCTGCAAGATTAGTCCCATTACCAAATCAAAATCTAAGAAGGCACAAAGTCTATTCACCGATATGGCTGAAAGTACCCAACACGAATCAGGTTTCGTATCTCGAAAGGAGTTTGAGGGACTTAAGAATCAAATAGCAGAATTGGCTATCCTCCTAAAAGAACAAAGTAAAAATACTCAAGGCTAGACAATACCCAATAAACCAGAGTTCTCCTCACAGGGTGGCAATAAAAGTGCTGACAAAAAGGGCGAAGTACAGATGCCTGGACCTCATTCCAATAAATGAACTAAAAAAACCCCTGGAATTATAAACCTCAGGGATGATTGAGAAACTGGGGATATAAGAAAAAAAGTCCAACAAATGGAGGAAACCACCTGGTCTATCAAAGGGACTGGAAACCTTGAAAGTGTCACCTATTCAGATCTCTACATATTCCTAAGGGATCGATATCCTGACAAATTTCAAGTCCCAGAGTTTGAAAGGTACAATGGGGCAGACCATCCATATATATATGCACTTGAAAGTATACATTGGCGAGCTGGGGTCTTAAGCTAAGTATGGGTCATCCAACGTATAATATTTAGCATCACTCTTAAGCTTATCTTTTTGAGATTTAGAAAGATTATCAAGAAAATGTTTATGCACTAAACAATTTGCAATATGCGTGTGATAACCCAAATTTTGGGTAATATTAAAATAATAAATAAATAAATAAAATTCTTATTAGATAATATGTTGTACGATATTATATTGCATAAGTGAGTATGAACTATGCAATATGTGATGCTTATGCTTAATAAATATATTGGTATTATATATTTATAAATTGTAGGGGCAATTTATTAAAGGAAGAAAAGAATAGTATATATTAATATAATGTTATATAAACATCAAGAATGAAAAGGAAAGCCAACATGGCTTAGTTAGGAAATATTCTTGACATAAATCTACCTATGAGATCAATAAAATAATTATATTATAATATAGTTAATTTCATCAAAAAGTATTATTTAGTGACAAATAAGAAAATTGGTGTGCTACCATTGGTATTTATAAAGCCATCTTGATATATGTGCTAATTATTTTTGTCAAGCCTAAATATATATGGTAGATAAAATTCATATATATGGATATGTAATGAGAGTCCATATTAAGTTATTGGGCCATATTAATGCCACTACGTATGCTTACAAGCCTTCTCTATTATTTTCTAGAGTATGAGTTATTGCTTATGCGATAAGTGCCTTGAGCCCAAACCAAAGACAATGCCTAACCTTTTTGGATGTCCATATCCGAAAGCCACATGAAATGAAAAAGAGAGATGTTTTAGCTAAATAAAATTGAGCAGTTAGTTGGCTTTAGTAGTCAGTAAGTTAGCAATTGGTTAGTAAGTTAACATTGGCTAGTAGGTAGTTAGAGGCATAGATAGGGTGGTTGTGATGATATGGCTACTCTTAGGAGCCAAGTAGACTGCTATCCTTTGATGGTTATCAGCTGAGCTGTGAGGAGGCTGCTAGGAGGCTGATTAGGGGCCATGGTAGAGGCCAATGTGGGAGTCGGGTAGAGGTTTCAGAAAGTATCCATGTAGAGGTGATGATGATTGAGCAACAATAGATCAAGTAGGCTTATTAAGAGACAGAAGCTCAACAATATATGGCCAAACTTTGCAACCAATCCCAGTCACTATCCCAAAATACTAAGCAAGAACCGTAGCAGCTATATAGAGTACGAGTGGAAGAGCTTCGACAAAAAGGGGAGAAAAGGTTCACCAACCTGTACCATTAGATCTCAGCAAGGTAAGCTAATTCTGGCCCTTTCCAATCCTTTTCCATTCCATTTTTTTTCTACTAGTGATCTGTAATGGTCGATTGGCCTGAAAAGAAAATGAAGGGGCTACTATATTGTGTTAGTATTGTTAATGTTTTGAGGTGGCTGTGTGAGTGGATTAAATTGTTGGTTAAATTAAATTAACTAATGAGGAAATTAGTGAATTAAGCTTTCATCACCACTGTTTATTCATGGGTAATTGTAACCATTTATAAGAGTTGTGATATCAAACTTTTAATAATAAACTATCTTGTTTAAAACTAATATATGCAAGTTGTGATGAAATGGACTGTTGTGAATTGAAATTAGGCACAAGGAGATAGGTTGGGTTGTGGAGTAATAAGGATGTTATTATGGATTTTTGATGTAGATAAATGGCTGTGAAATTTGTAACACAAAACTATGCATTCATGGTGTTTGTTAAAATACCCAAATGAAATAAATATGTTAAAACATGAGAAGTTTCTAGCACTACAAGCAAGATAGCATACCTAAATGAATCTGAAGACAACTTATGTTGGTAGATTATGTTAAAACAGATTCACAATGATTTTTGAAGATGTTATTACAAGTTGAGTTCTATGAAAATCTATGGAGAACAGTCACTTTTGAGCCTCTATTAGTATGCCTTAAAGAATCCTTTTTGGCTATATTATAATTTCCTAAAATACTATGTAGTATAGTTTAGAACATATCAAAATTTGGGAACAACCGGATAAAAGGATTGCAAGATACAAAATTGCGAAGTAGCTAAGAAATCATCAAAAGTGTTGGAAATTCGAGCAGTCCCCTTGCACGGATTTTCTGGAATTTTGTGCTAATAATTTGAAAATGGTCAAAGAATAAAAGTTGTAGACCCGGAAGTAAGCTTCGCGTGGGCGTAAGAATCGCTCAAAAATGTTTTGAAACAAAGAAGTTATGACTGTTTTAGAGTGAGAAGGTAAAGCTGAAACGAAATTGAAAATTTTAATGAACGTCCACTTTTGATCGCTGTGTTGGGCTGTTTGTAAGGTCTGAATTGGACGTCTATTATCTTAATAATATAGCTTGATATGGCATGTTTATCATAATCAACAATGGATGTGAACCAAAATAGGAGCTAGAACTTTAAGATATCTCAAAGTGGCAAAAAGGGGAAGCTTGTTGCTGCGTTTCTGCAACAATGGGTTATAGCAGCGTGCTAGAGGGCAGCAGTGGGATCTCCCTTGCTCTCTCAAATGTTGTGTTATTTACCTATGATATTTGGCTAATATTTTCTTAAATAAGTGGGTATAACACCTATACAATATTCAAACTTTCAACATCAACGGATCAAAATTATGGGGAACGAAGTACTATCAAAATAAAAGATGAGAAGTTGGGGCTGCTGCCCATTGGCAGCAGCAGTTGGCAGCGAGCAGCTATAATAGCAGCGTTAGCGGCCTATTCTTGGCTTTGTGGTGTAATTTGATAAATTACCCATGAAGTTTGGGTTATTATTTCTATATAAGTACGGAGGGTATAAAAAATGTGTATATGAATTATGTATTATGTAATATGATGCAGTAAGTTTTAAGTATGAGAGTTATGGGTTAAAGTATGTATGATATATACACAAGTGCTGAGTCAAATGCTTTTAAGCATGATGTGTTAAGTTGTGAGCTAATTAAGAGACACGATGCATTCTTTAGCTGATAAATGAAAATGCTTGTGCTCAAGAGCTTGGGACTGTTATGAGGATTTAACATCTAAGCATGCCTAAAGTGTCCTATATGGACTATTTTTGTATTCAAAAGATGGCTGAATTTTGCATACATAAATAGAGAAATGATTCTATGTTATAAGCATGTTTTAAGGATTGCTTGAATGCCTAAAGTTCTCTTTTTCCTACTTGTGGACTGTTTTGGGAGTTATAACCAAACCTGTGTCTAAATGTATTTGGATAAAGTTCAGTAACTGAACTCCTGAGTCATGTAGAAGACCATGAAAAGCCATAAGAAGCATCTAAAAGTTGTTCCTTAAGATAGTTAAGGTCTACAAGGTGTGTCGTGCAATTTCATGTATAAAAATCAATGAAAATAAGCTTTAAAGAGCAACTAGCACCTAAATGATGAACTACCATACCTGGACTATATAGACAAGTTCCAATAGCTAAAATATGACCCAAGTAAGCAACATAAGCTAAGGGAACCAAGTCTAAACTGTTTTGATCCTTAGACGTGTTAAAAATCACATTTTTTAGAGACATAATGGACTGTTTTGGGAAATTGTTAGCACCTGAAGTTAAGGGGCTGTAATAAAATCAAATAAAGTCCCTAATACCTGCTATAACAGTTCCAAATCATGACCATTAAAAAAGCTAGCAATAAAACCAATATAAGCTCTCTTTTCAAGCCTAAAGTGAGCTTTGATAAGTCAAAATGAGTTAGATGATTAAATAAAGTGTGGTAATGCTAAAAGTAATCTTAATTAACTTAAATATACATGCCTAGACTATCCTAGTGGCCAGAACTGGAAAAAATTGGAAAAAGTACAAAATTAGTTTTTGTAAAAAAAAGTAAGAAAATGGATAATTTTGAGCTCTTTTTTGAGGAGCTTAATGGGCATGAACAAGAAACCTAAACCTGGATTAACATACCTTGTATTATGGTCTAGAAGTAGGGTCAAGTGGTTAAGCTCTTGTCTTAACCAAGGAGTCTAAACAAATCACCAAACTAGCATGGAAAATCACTAAAACTATAGTTTAGCAAATTTGTTAAGTATGAAATCTTGAGATTTTTCTATTCTACTTAGAACTCAATTTGGACACCTTAGACAAGTAAGTTAGAGGTATGCTAGGCTATTCCAAGTGTTGGAATGCTAATATATACAAGAACTTGTGAAGTTAGTGTGTAAAAGCTTGGAAAAGCTAGGTTTAAAGGGTCAAAACCCAATCTATGCTTGATAAACCTACAGGAATTCTAGAACTAGTCTTAACTAGATAAAATTCAAGTGTTGGAATGAACTAAAGTGGCTAGAAATGAAATTGGCAAGAATTGACCAAAACTAGTGAACTCAAGAACACATGAACCCTTTATGTTCTAAATCCTGAATAAAATGTAAATGATAACTTTAAAGTCATCCCTATTGCATGATATAAGCATGTCAAACCCCATCAAAGTGAGAAATTACTAATGAGAAAACATGGATGAGGTATTTGAAAAATATATACAATATCTCAGATATAGAAATCTAAACTACCACCATGATAACTGAAATTACATGTTTTGTTATCAATCCCACATATAATGTAGGTTGTGCAAGGAACGCAAAAGTTGGTGTAATGGTAAAATCGCGGTACATGCAAGTTTCTCAGTTTATTTATGTGGACTTATAAATTACTATAGATAACTGTTAGCATGATTTATGTTTATAAGTATGTAATACCTATGAACTGCATTATTTACTTTGTGAATGATGAATGTCAAATTATGACTAATTATTGAATTGAGTCGGGGAACTCAATATATATGTGCAATGAATGACATGTGCATGACATGTGTAGTATGTTATATATGATATTTATGTTACTATTAGCAGGATATAAATGTGATGATGCATTTGTAATATGCTTGAACCCCAAGAATATAAATGCATGAATTGAATGTGAACATATGTGCTATGTGATGCATGATAGACTGTTAGACTTGATGGGCCGTCGTGCTCAATCTTGCTTAATTTGCAGGTTAAAGCTATGATGCGATTTATCGTGATTAGGAGCGCATAAAAAGAAGACTAATGATTTAATTGAGATTGTGTTGAATCATTTGATGGTATTTACATGTGTAAACCACAGAGAAGTAAATCTTTGAATAATTCAATAGATGAAGATCATTTGTTCTGAATTAGGAATATGTTCGAAATAATGAATTGTACATATATTCATATCTATTCAGATTAAATAAATCATGTAATGAATATGATTCTAGTATAAAGAAGAATCGTAAAGGTTGCGATTCAGGGAATGAATGAATGAAAGGAAAGAATTTTTTTTTATTATTCCGCATTTTTAGCTATTTTAACATTAAATAATGTTTTAAAGCTAGAACATGTTAATATTAACGCACAAGATCGGGGAGAGAAATTGTACTGATTTTGGGGTCGTTACAATGCGCATACCAGAGTAATGCCTTATCAACACAAAATAATTGCTCATTTGAAAAAGATTCTTGCAATGGCATCTCATCTTTATCATGTATCAGCCTGCTCAAATGGTCTGCTACCAAGTTTTCCCCTACTTTCTTATCTTAAATCTCCAAGTTAAATTCTTGTAACAGCAAAATCCACCTAATAATCTGCGGTTGAAATTCCTTCTTGGAAACTAGATACTTGAGAACAACATGATTATAATAAACCACAACTTTAGTACCAAGATAAAAGTTTTTTTTCCAGTCTTAGTGTAATTAATCTGAGTTACATTTAAAGTCTTGAAGGAATAATAAATAGCATGAATAACTTTGTTAACTCTTTGTCCTAAAATAGCTCCTACAGCATAATTATTTGCATCACACATAATCTCAAATGACAACTCCCAATTTTGTGCTTATATTGCTGGTGTTGAAGTTAATAACTTCTTCAAATTTTCAAATGCATCCTTACACTGCTCATCAAAATAAAACTACACATCCTTTTGCAATAACATGCATAAAGGCAGCGATATTTTTGAAAAATCCTTGATAAATCTACGATAAAAACCTGCATGAACAAGAAAAGAACGAATCTCCCTCATATTTGTAGGGTAAGGCAAAGTAGAAATAACATATATCTTTGAATAGTTAATTCTTTTATCATGATAAAGATAGTACAATGGTGGTAGCAAAAAAGATCTTGGTCTCTTACAATATCATCAAGTGATACATGTTTGCTCTTCCACAATAGTGAAATCAAACTATATTACAGATGATATATATATATATATATATATATATATATATATATATATATATATATATATATATATATATATATAGGGCAATGATGTTTATGTATTTGTCATGGATCAAAAATGAACAAATAACATCTATACCATCCGTTCCACAAATCATGGTGAAGATTAAAAAGGGAAAATTCGTGTCCGCTAGAATTACTAACAGACGTACTGAAACTAGAAATTGGACCATTATACCCAACGAAAGTCAACACGCCAAAACAACAGTTTTTAAAACATTCCGCTAATAGTACCCGCGGATGAGTTAGTAATACCAGCGGATGAGTTGATCAACAGTTAAATAGTCCGCTAGTTTAATTATTGATTGACAAGTAATTAATACATTTTAATATTTCCATATTTATTATTTATATGCTTATTTTATTTAACTAATACTCCCTCCGTCCCAGGATAAAAGTCCTGGTGGACTTTTCACTAGGGTTGAGCAAGTAACCAAATTAGAACCGAAACCGCACCAAAAACCGCATAAACCGCACCAACGGTTCCGGCGTATGTTGCGATTTCAGGTTGGTTGAATAACCAAATTTATGGTTCCGATTTGGTTACTAGTCAAAACCGCAACCATAAAATCGAAACAGCACCATATGTGTGTATGTGTGTATGTATGTATTCACTATTCACCGCGCATGCTGCTGAATTTGGGAGAAGTGAGTTTGACACTATCTTGTGTAGCTTAATTAATATCTCTCGTCCAACCGTAGTAGTACTTGGTGGTTTAATTTTACATAACAGTATGCACTTCTTAATGATGAAGGTGGGCATTGTGCAATGAAATCAACTCAAAATTTCTACACTAGTTTTTATTTATTTATTATGCGTACTTGTTTTCCTCTCATTCATGGCATTTTCCCCCTATTTTATTTATGTATGTATGGGTGTGCAAACATTATGGATGGAACATGGAATATAACTTTTTGGCATTCATATAAGTGCTGATAAGACTGAGAAAAGTCTCGCACCTACTCCTGCATTCAAGAAATTAAATTAAAAGACATGCACAGAGGTTAATTGCTCATTTTGTATTTTGATTTAGAAAATATTCCACAGTTTCCATGTAATGAAGAAGTTGTTGCAGAAAAAATTTACATTTTAGATAGTTTATAGTTTTCATTGTTGTATTTGTCTACATTAATGAACTTATAAAATTTCGAAAACAGAGAGCTTATTTTATATCAATTGTTGTTTCAATTGGTTTTAGAACCGAAACCGCACCAAATGAAACCGCACCGCACTTTTAAAACCGCACCGCACCAATCACAAGCGGTTTCATGTGCGATTTTAGATTTATCAAACTGCACCTAAACGGTTTCGGGTGCGGTTTCGGCTTCAAACCGCACCATGCTCACCCCTACTTTTCACGCATATTAAAAAGATGAATAAAATGACAAAATTGCCCATAATAATATGTCATTAAATATGGAGAGAGAATTAGAATAAAAAAAGTATGAGATATTTAATGATACGGGCATAATAGGAAAAAATATGTAAAAATTTGGTTATTAAAGAAAAGTGGACATTTAACATGGGACTACCCAAAATAATAATAAGGACTTTTATCCTGGGACGAAGGGAGTACAATTATTTTATTTTGTAGGAAATAACATTTATTTTTCTTGGGGAGCAAATAAAGGATTTATATCTAACTTTTTAATATGAAAAAAAGACTCTTAGAGGATTACCATATAGAGATGGAAGTCAAGAAGAAAAGTAGAGAAAAAAGGGAACAAAACTATCCGAGTTCAATGAACCTAAATTAGGACACAAATGTATTCTCCCTATAAATAGGTCTCTTGTTTTAGAGAGAAGGAGACCACTTGTTATTTTCTTTTTCTTAGTTTTTCACTAGTGTAGAAGGGAGTAAGATATTTAGAATTTGTCTTTTCTCTTATTCCAATCATATGTGGAACTACTGTCAAGTAGTATTTGTATCTTATTTTCTTTTATTGATATAATAAAAATTCTCTTTTAATTATTGTTCTTATTTCATGTAAATAGTAGTACTAATATTATTTATTTTTGTTTTTAATTACATGGCTAGCTAAATTTTTAATACCTAGGATGATGATGAAATTAGGTATTTCATAATAATATTCTCTTTCCGTTTTGAAATTAATGTCTAATTGTTTTCGCCTTCATGTTTTCCTCCGCATAAATTGCATATGATTCTTATATTGATTGAGCGGTTTTGATAAGTTATAGTTAATCTGTGAATTTTTCATTACTTACGCTTGCCCGTATTAATTATATGAAACAATATTTTTAAAGGGAAGGAAAATAATTTGGGAATTAATTTAGGAAATAAGAAATTATTTATTATTTTAATATTTGGTGGATTCTGATTCCTAGGTATCTTTTCTCATTAATAGTTTCCGTTATTAATTAAGTTTGCATAATTAATAAATTTTCTTCACCATTTTTGTTTCTAATTTGCCTAAAATATTAATTAAGGATATATTAAAGAATTAATCTAGTATCTGTGGTTCGACCTGCACTTCCCAAATCTATAATAGACGTGCACTTGCAGTACATAATTTTATCACACCAATTACTAATCTCACTCAAACTTGCAAATCCGAGTCGACAAAAGGAAATTCCATAATTTCAAATCCCAGTCAACGTTAGTTTTGTTCATCATAATTCCACCCAATATCAGAATTATATTATGCAAACAAACCTTGTAATTCTTCAACTCCATATATATAAATAGTTTTTGTTATATATACTATACAATTATAATAACTGTATCAATTAAAATTAAATAAATTCACATCAATTTAAAGTTTAATACGCCGTCGTTTGACTTCATAAGTGAAATAACATCTCTAATTTTGGAGCAGAGTGAGTTATTGTTATCTATAAAACAAATGAAATGTTATCGTAACATATTGGATTATATATTCAAGTGACTCTCAATTTAAGATTCAAATGACATTCACTTTCAAGGACAGCAATGAATTGGTTGTAATTGTTATATATCCATGAAATAAATTAAATGTTATTACAACATATTGGACTACCTTGTACAAAGTAAAGAATGTATCATATTACACACTCAAATTTTAAGATTCAAAGCACTTTTTTGTCAATGATTGCATTAGAAAACAATTATGCAAAACTTAATTAAGTTGTTAATATTAGGTGCCGTATTTTAAACAGCAAAATTTGGAGATGGAAGAGATGTTATTATGTAGACTAAAGTGCAAAACTCTCCTTTTATATTTGGGCTTGTTTGACATTTTGCCTTTGCATTTGATCAATTTGCTGGAGATGGAGGAGATGTTATTATGTGGACTAAAGTGCAAAACTCTCCTTTTATATTTGGGCTTGTGTGACATTTTGCCTTTGCATTTGATTAATTAGCAAATTTCTCCCACGAAGTACAATTATTACTACAAAAGCGTACATTTTGTCATAAACGCATTTGAATGATGTTATGAGCAACTATATATATTCCGTAATATTATTTATCATAATATTATTTTCGGCCATTCAACATGTTTGGCCACCTTATTTTGTAATATTATTTATCAAAATTAATCAAATACATTCCTCGATCAACCAGATCAACATAAAATTTGATTCTATAGACCAAGAGATCATTTACAAAGGAAGTAGTAACACGAGTACGCACATTCCTCAACCAGAGTGAACCACCTTCTTCGCCAATAAGGATTTAGATAAAGAATAGTAGCAGCTCCCAACAAGAACACAAAGTATGTCGCAACAAAACTTGAATAGAAGAAAACAAGATCAATTTCATACCATTTCTCTTCGCCTTCATCTGAAGATGCATTCAGCAAGGATGAAGTAACAAGGGTTGTGCAGTTCTTCTCAACCTGTGGTCCACAAAGAAATGGATTCCCCTCAAAGCTTTCTTTTGGGAAAGTGCCAAATTGTGCTTTCATTTCAGGAACTCTACCGGATAAATTGTTGTGAGCCACAATAAAAACCGCCAGAAAATTTAAATCAACCAGTTCTATTGGAATTTCTCCACTCAAATTATTGAAAGAAAGATCCAAGCTCTCTATTTGTGCCAGGTGTGAGAAAAGTTTTGGAAAGGATCCAGTTAACTCATTGTGGGACAAATTTAAGGCATGAATCCAAACCAGCATGCCCATTTGGATTGGGATTTCGCCAGTCAGGTTGTTACATGATAAATCCAATCCCGTCATTAAATCAAGAATTCTACCTTTATAGGAGACGGGCCTTCCTTTAGTTCGAAAATCCATTTCGTCAAGAATTTCAGAGAAAACCACAATGCTTAATTCATACCTATCTTCATAGTTATCTATTAATGTACTAAGATTTCTTTCATAGGTATATATTGTTTGTTGCCCAAAAACGAAACCAACAGAATTTCCTCGACTGAAGGCAGGATTGCTAGGCCCAGTTATATTAGGTAAGCATTTAGGTATAGAACCAGAAAGAGAGTTGTAGGAGAGATCCATCAAGCTTATGTTTCTCAAATAACACAATTGATTTGGAATAAAACCACGAAAGCAATTATCTCTTAGTAGAAGGATTCTTAAGTTTGAGATTGAACCAATAAACTTGGGAATGCTTCCGGACAAGTTGTTATCACTGAGGTCCAACGTCAATAGACTTGATAGATTAACATAAGATTCTGGTATTGATCCGGTGAATTTGTTTCCCTGCAAATGAAGATGCTCGAGATTCGTATTTTTTGTAAAAGGAGGTAAAGATCCATACAGAGAGTTATGGGAGAAGTCAATGAAGATTGCATCTTGATGAAAAGGGAGTTGGGCAATCTTTCCTTGAAACGAATTATTTCGCAATACCAGAACTCTCGATATATCAAAAATCCACTTTGGAATCTCTCCTGATAAAAAATTATTGCTGATATCCAACGCTTGTAGGTCATTAAATCCAGTAAAATCATTTGAGAGTTTACCTGTGAATTGATTGTTGTCCAGCTTTAGGACCGAAAACATCTGAGTTTCGTTGAATTGTGTTAAAGGTAATTTGCCTTGAAACATGTTATGTGATAATACTAAATGACTCAAAGATGTGCAACCTGTTGCCACTTGATTTGGAAATTCTCCTGAGAAATGATTAACCGACAAGTCCAAACACCTCAACTCACTGATGTTACGGATCGAGGATGGGATACCATTGTGAAAATCATTTGAAGATAAGTTGAAATAATAAACATATGGAAGCATTTTTCCTATATTTGCATGAATTTCACCATCGAAGTGATTGTTTGAGATATCCATCCATTGAACACTGAGATTCCTAAATGGTGGAAGATGAAACAGACCACTAAAAGAATTATTTCTCAAACTTAAAAGCTCTAGTTTTGTATTATTCTCAAGTAACTTTCCATCTAACAGATTCCCAGAGAGGTCAAGGACCCTTAATCTTTCCTGGTGAAAGAGAAATTTGGGAACTTCTCCAGAAACCTTGTTAAGGTTACAATTTGACAACACAAGGCTCTTTAACTGAAACAAGGGAATCCAATCTATGGATTCCGTGTCTACCTCAAATTTGGCGTTATCATTTCTAATTTCAACCACCTCAAGCTTAGAATGATTGGCAAATGAGTTGATGAGAATAAACCTTCGAAATGATTATGACTTAGATCAATGTACTCGAGAGATGTGAGACTAGCTATTAGAGATGGTGAAATGTTACCGGTGAATTGGTTTTTAGAAAGATCTAACAGCCTAAGAGAGGTCAAATTGTTTAGACATGGAGGAAAGGTTCCTTCAAGATTGTTGTAACTGAAATCTAGTTCTTGAAGATTCTTCAGTTCACAAACACCTGAAACGAAAACCAGCAATTGTAATGTTCACCATAATTTTACATACTGATACTCTTCTGTCACGTACTCTTATTCTAATTAATATAAAAGAAAAAGATCTTAAGGTCTTGAGAAGAAGTTAAAAAAAGAAGTAATAATGATTGATTTCGTTCACATAATAAAATTGAATAAGAATCAAAGTATGTGTATCAATACTTTTATGCAAAATATATTCTCGATCATCCACCATTTAGTTTGTTATAAATATGTTAAAATTTACCTTGCATGGGTAAAGATCCATTAAGTTCGTTGCGAGCAAGAGAGAGAACTTTTAGAGAAGATAATGACCATATGGATGGAGGGATAGTCCCAGAAAATTGATTGTCACTCAAATCTAAGATCTCCAAATGATGGAGAGATGCGAAACCTTCCAAAAATAAAAATAAAAAAAATTAGATAGCACTAATTGAGAGGATATGCAACTTTGGTGAGTATACCTTGATTGTGTAAAGTTCTATTAGGACGACTTCCAGTCAAATAATAACAAATAATAAGAAAGAGAGAGAACTTACCTTGCATGGGTAAAGATCCATCAAGTTCGCTCCAACTCAAATATAGAGCTTTTAGAGTAGATAATTCCCATATGAATGAAGGAATACTCCCACCAAAATGATTCCAACTCAAATCTAATATTTCTAAATGAGGAAAAGATGTCAACCCTACCAAAAAGAAAACAGAATTGTAAAGATTGAGAGAACATACAATATCTATCAGATTAATGTAATAATAAATGAGTTGTTGTGTATATAGACATACAATGAAAAGAGGTTTAATTAGAAAGATAGCCATGGCTGAGAAGACTTGCAACATTGGTGAGTTTAATATAATTCAAAATTCTATCTAGTCAAATTGTCCACTTACCTTCAACGTGTAAAGATCCATTAAAATTAGTTCCTGTCAAATATAGAACTTTTAGCGTAGATAATTCCCATATGAATGAAGAAATACTCCCACCAAAACTATTCCAAGTCAAATCTAATATCTCTAGACGAGGGAAAGGTGTCAAACCTACCAAAAAGAAAATAAGATATCAAAGATTGGTTAGCTCAATCTAAAAGAATAGTAATTATTATTTACTAGCATTTACACCCCATGTAAAGCAGGAGTCTTATATTTGGGTTATAATATTGTTGAATTTTTATTATAAATATAGTATTAAATAAAGTAATTTTTTTTTCTAATTTAATAATTAAATTATATCGTTGATTAATAGTAAAAATTCAATATTAGGTAAGATAATTCTTAAGAAAATAGTTTCCTTCTAAAATTATTGCTTAAGTAATAATAAAATTTTACTTATAATTGAAATATACTTATACTTTCATTTTAATAATACTAACAAATTTAAATGAGGTAAGATGATTTTTGTGAATTTTTTTTTTCAAGCTATATTATCCAAGTACTAATAAAATCTTTTTTAATAATGCTAACCAACTAATATTAGGTAAATGTTCTTATAAATGTTACTCGTAAAAATATACATTAATTATTAATCCTTGTTTTTGACTCAGTTGAACAGAACAAATTGTATTATTGTAAAATTAAGACATTATTGATGTTTTTAATTTTATTTTTACAAATTCTTATTAAACAGAATAACTTGTTTTCATTTTACAATTTAATAATTGAATTATATAGTTGGTTAATATATTATATCTACACTTTTTATTTTAGTAATAGTAACAGAAATTATTATTTTAGTAATAGTTGGTTAATATATGATTTTAATTTTTTGTAGGATTGATCTTAGTACCATCAACTATCCATTAACATATTTTGATTATTATTAAAAAAAATTATTAAGATCAAATAATTAGGATGAAATTAGAAAAAATGTGTAATGGAGGGGGAGCTAAATCCGTTTTTATCTTTTTGGAAAAAAAAATCCTTTGTAATAATAAATTTTACAAAGAAAATGATAATCTTTTTTTAGGTTACAAAGGTAATTGTATATTTTTTCCAACAAAATTAATACGGAGGTAGTTAAAACTTACTCTTATAGTCTCTATTATATATAGTGGCTGAACTATAATATTTATAAATGAGTTTTCTTGCGCCGCCTTAAATACGTATGAAAAAAAAAAGTTAAAAAGATGGTCTTTTAAAACTTTTCGCATGTGAGTATGTCAGTATTTTATTGGTCAATTGACCAACATACCAAAAAATAAACTTCATACTAATCGGATCCATTCATGTGAGTATGTCATTCATCTCGTTTAGGCCCGACTCGAAACCGGCTCGAGCTTGGGTTGTTTAAACTCAACTCGTTTAACAATTATTTAATTAAAATTTTATATTACATATATAAAATATATAATAAAAAATAAAATAATTCAAATAAAATTCTTAGTTATGTTTGTGTATGATATTAAGTTCCTAAATGGTTTAATTTGAATTTATATATTTTTTTCAAAAAAAATTGAAAATGAATAATAAAAATAAAATAAACGGGTTAAGCTCAAGCTTGACTCGGCTCGACTTGGCTCACTTAACATGAATGACTAGTTTATAAATGATTCGAAGTTCGTACACAGAATTCCAGGCTCTTTTAAAGTCCGGCTTGATTCGTTTAACTTTTAGATGAGCCGGAGTTCGACAAGTCAAAACTCGGCTCGACTCGTTTACAGCCCTAATTAAACTCATGTTTATTTAACTCCTAATAGATTGAAAGGATTTTTAAAATTTTCTCAACGATGCGGTTAACTCTCAAGTGATTGATAGGATTTTTTAAGAGAATTAATATTTTCACAACATTTCTCACATAAATGTGAGATCCATTTACTATTCATATGAAAGAGACAGTGTAGAACTATCAGTGACGGATCCACCTTAGGGCAAAGGGGTCAACTGACCCCACTGAATTTTCAGAGTGGTCAATTTGTCCTTCTCTCCCCACCCTCTATATAATGTTTATCTAAAAAAATAATGGATGTCTCAAATTTGTACACACTTTACTTTTACTTTGTTAGTCATCTAGTTACAATGTTAACTATTCTTTAAAATATATTATAATTTTTCTTTTTTATAATTTCATAAATTTAGTAATTGTTTGTTAATTTTTGCAATTGTTTAAAATGAGGTTATCGTGATATTTTTGCAACAAGCAAAAAATTGGACTTAATTAAAAAGAAAGACTAGTAATATGCGTCAAAATAATTGCCAATTAAAAACCAACTCAATAAAAACTATAAACAACTGAATAAGGTTTAAACCAAACAAAAAGAAAAGAAATGGCCCAACAACTTGTTAAACTGCGTACCTTTAGTCTGAGTCCAACCATACATATTTCTTGCAGATAAAGTCAAATTTCGCAGCTCTTTGAATGGAAGAAAAAGAGAGATATTTAGTGACCATAACCATAAGTTTGGATCCAATTCTAGGTACATTCTTCTTTCGAGAGATAACTTTATCACGTGTCCAGTAGTGTGGTTGCACGTTACTCGTGATCATTCATAACACTCGTTTTTTTTTTATCATCTATAATAACTCATATTTTTTTATTAATAATTAAATATTAATTGATTTTATCTTATACAGTTGTGTTTAAATTGAAAAAAATAAATAATTTTGTTTCCCTCTTTTCTTCTTTGTTTTGTTTGAAAAATTAAATTCGTTTAGTGGATAATTAAACAACTGACTAAATTAAAATTGAGAAAGATAATTTATTTTGTTAAACTCTTGTGGTAAAATTATTCGGAGCGAGAAGCTACTTGGGAGATAGATCCGCATCTCTTTGAAAAATTTGGTGCGTTCCATTCTTTTGATTCCGGTGACGAAATCCTTTTTAAGGGGTAGGTGATGTAATACCCGGTTAAAAAAAATTATTAAAAAAATTAAAAAATAATAATAATAATATTTGAATTCATAGTTTAATTGGGTTTTTCTTATATTGGGTCAAATTGTATTTAATTTGTGTGAACTATAATAAGTATGTGATTACATTAATTTGGGCTTTTATACTAATTGGGTCTATTTTGTATTTGAGCAATAGTAAAATTTTATTATAATTAGGAGAGTTAGTAAAACAAAATAATAATAAATAAGTAAAGCCCTAATCTATCTCACGTATCTCTATTAACTGACTGAGAAAAGAAAAAGAATAAGCGCAGCCGCATTGCAGAGAAGAGAGAAAACGGCGAACAAGGGAGTAATTGGCAAGTATGCTACAACTTGAGAATACTTATTAGATTTATGTAAAAGTAATACTAAATATTTTAATAATTATGAGAGACTTGACTGCTTTTGAAATTGGTGTGATTGGATGGTGCCTTTAATTCAATTAGGATGTATACAGATGAACTCTTAGAATCCTGGCATGATTCCATTATTTTTAATTATTTATATATATGTTTTGTGGTACAAACCTGCAGCACTGCTGCAGGTGTTGATTAATTTAAATTAGTTATATATATATATATATATATATATATATATATATATATATATATATATATATATATATATTATTTTTATAATATTTGGCTAAGAAATTGTATACATAATTAAAAAATCACTTAAAATTATATATATTAATTTGAATTAATTAATTTTGCCGACATAATTGTAAAAGTTCTTAATAAAGAAATTTAATAGTATTATGTTTTAATGATTGGATTGTAATAAAATTTTATTAAATTATTTATATTGAACGGAAAGAATTTAGCGAGTTATTTTTGGAATATAAGTTTTGGAGTATTAGTAATTGATAAAAAGCGATGATTAAAGACATATTAAATAGATTATGAATTATTTTGGAATTATTGAATTGGATTATATTTAATTTGAGGTGAATATGTTTAGGTGATGAATAACGTTTCGTATTTGATATCGTTTGCATTTGAGGGTAAGATTTTGTGGAGTGTGCTATAAATGGTTTGGAAGTATCAGGTACGGATTCCGTACTCCACTCCTTTGATTGCAGTTGCATTCGTTGTATCTCGCGATATATCGTCATTTATTTTCTTATAATCCTATTGGAATTCATAAATAGAAATTTGATAATTGATTACTTTAGTTGTATTCAGTAATTTAAACTAATTTTCTTCTATTAAAATTGGTACATATTCCATGATTTGTTCAGCGAGACTCTTGTTAAATTTGATTTGTTCGTCTTGTCCTTTGTTTCGAATTCTGTTATGATTTCACATAATTATTTTCTGTGAAATTCATACATTACTTTCATTTTGGAGTTGACACATTGGACTCGTATTTGTACTCTTTGAATTAGGTTATCATGTTTAGTATTTATTTTAATAATTCTAGAGCGGTACATGTTGCTACCTTCTTTTTGAGACATTGTGATTATAATTTGATTTGGTTCAACATGTACATATAGAACTCTTTTTGTTGGTATTATGTCGCATGTGTTGTGACATGGTATTTTGTTAGAATATACCGTAGGGTATACCAGAGCTATAACCACCTATGGGGGTACCACAGACATGTCGTCTTGGCACGAGAGACATTACACTTTCCGTGGCGGTGTGATTAGTCCACGTCGTCTTCGTTTTGGGCTCCGGAGGTAGTGGGTCATTTGATGTTTTGTTGTGGGAGGCATATGGGTTAACCCTAGTTTTTTGTTCTGCGGATTGGTGATGTTGTGCCAAACACACTATCCGATTTTTATACATTTGGATTCGCGGTCCAATGTGTGATTGCATGTGTGGCTTTATTTTGACTTGCCTGTGTGGCATTGTTTTGATTTGCCTGTGTGACATTATTTTGGTTGCCTATGTGGCATCATTTGATTTGCCTGTGTGGCATTATTTTGACTTGTCTGTGTGGCAAGGTATATTCTGAGCTCATTCGGTATGAAATAACTCCAGCCATTTGTTTCAGCCTATTATTTTATTGGATCAGTTTTGTTGGTTTCTGTTCAGTTCAAGTCATTAAGTTAGTTACTTCAGTTCGTTATTCCTTTATTCTTTTATTGGTTTCGTCAATTATGTTGATTCAGATATATTCCATTTAGATATTTGGATATTATATTTTTCGTTTGTATTTGCACTCGAGGCTTTGTTCAGTATTTTGTCTCAGTTGTTTTCGTATATCAGTTGTATATCTGTATCCGTACTGGGCAATTGACTCATGCTGTGTTTTTCTTCCGGCAGGTTTGCAGGGGTCATTCAGGGCTAGTGTGATGAGAGTATTGTCTTTCACCATCTAGGTTGTTTCGAATTTTAAGTTTTGATTATTTTGACTCTGTTTGGAGAAATGTACTTAGTACTTTATTAATGGATCACCACTATTAATATTTTGAGGTTATTAGTGCTCTGTTTATTTATTTTTGAGGTTTGTTGTGCTTTACACGTGACCTCTCTTTTCTTTTTGGGAAGGGGGTGTTACATCATCGATCCAGTCCTCAAAAAGAAACTCGTTATTTATAGTTGAAGACTGACCGAATCCGATAAACTCCTTCAATTCCAACATGCCCTTCCTTTCCTCTTCAAAACAACCTTCAAATCCACTGAGATAACTGACCAAAATAATGAACGCAAACAATACAAATTTTCTCTTCAAAGACTGTTCCATTTTTTTTTTCAATTTTAATTTAATTCTTTAGTGTAGCCTCCTCCTCCTACTACCACTTCTTAAATAGAAGCAAAGGAACCAACCCATAGGGGCTGAAATTAATGCAGAAAATAAAATAAAATGAAAATATTTAGCTTGGTCCACCATGTTCCAAAATTCCTCTCTAAGTATGTTGATGGGCCACATTTAATTAGTCGATGTGATGGACTGACATGCAAGGTAATAGGATAATTATAAACTGATCTTTCTTCCCTTCCAAAATTATAGAGACATTTTGATTTTTTGTAAAATAATTTTTTTAATTTTAAAATAAAAAATGATATACATTTCGATAAATATTTGACGAAATTGAATTGCAATTAACATGTAAGTTTATACGATAAGATATAATAAATTAATTTGGGACCCTTCTTAATTCCAATCTATCCATGTATGCATATCTGTCGCAATCATAATTCGGCTGAAAACTTTCGTAATGTATTGTAGAACTCTTTTAAAATTTAAAGCTGATAAGAATTTATTCGTGTTTTGAAAGTAACTATGTAATCCTATAATATTTTTGTTAGTTTATAACAGTTATAATTATTTTTACTACGGTAATATTAAAGGTTTTGTATTTTCTGTCTTAAATAATGTGTTGTTTTGTTTTTTGATTTTTTTTTTCCAAAACCTACACCATATCTTATGAATCTAGGGGGAGCCTAAGGAAGTGGCTAGGAAATGAATTATGGGAAACTTAAAAGAGTCTCTTACATATTAATCTTTTAAAGCGCCTACTAAAAAAAATTAACTTTTATCACAAGACTATCTCTTTGATGGTTAATAACATTGAGGGAAGAATCAGTGAAAAAAATTAATCCAAATGGTCTCCGACGTTCTATAAAAAAATATTTAAATACTATTCAAATACAACTCATCTACTGCTCAAATGACAACAATTTGATGACTAAATTGGATTACTATTTAGTGTCTATCATACTTACTTAAATATTCTTTAGGGAGCAAATTAAGTTTTAATTCTGTGGCCCAATTATAGCTCAGTGTATATTCAAACGCTTCGTACTAAAATCAAAAAGTTTGTGCCCTTTCTAAACTTCAAAATTTCGTAATAATTCCAGAACTGATATACAGTCCGCTTCTCCAGCGAACTGGAAGGAGCGAATTAAGAACGAACCGGCTATAGCGACGGTTTTTCTGTCGTTATAGCCGGTTCGTTCTTAGTTCGCTTTCTCCAGTTCGCTGGAGACAAGGGCAGATCCAGCCTGAAAGTTCAGTGGGGTCAAATTCAGAATTTTTTTTCTTAAGAATAAAAATTTAATAAAATAAATCACAAAATTAAATAATTCTTAAATATTGTTTACAATAACATTTTTCGAAGTTTCATTGCTTGAAATTGTTGCATGATAGCCTTATTTTTAATAATTACAATTAGATCACGCTAAAAAATATCACATTTTTAGAGCATTTACAACAGTTTTCTTATCTCTATCCTTACTCTGAAGTGCTATTGAGTCATTCTGTAAAATAGAGATTCAATTTTTTCACAATGTAGCCAACAAGTTCCTTATATTGATTACTTAAATAATGAAATTTAAAAATTAAAAGTTAAAATTTGAAAGTTCCAACTGTCAAAACATCAAATTAATAATAATCTTATAATTTATAAGAGAGAGTATAATTTATCAATTGAATTCCACTGTAAATTAATTTTTATTTTATTTTAAATTTTAAGTAATTTATGAAGTGAGTATTGAATGAATTATAGTCGCAAATGTACATAAGATCAATATTAACTTTTAAAAATTTAATTTGTAATATTTTAAATTTAAAATTAATATGATTCATTTAAATTTTGAAAATAATAAATTTTATAATTAATAATACTTTTATAATATTTATAATTATATTGGCATAAATTAAATAAATTTATATCAATTTTAAATTTGAATACGTTTGAAATTAATTTTTAAAAAATAAGTCAATATTAATTTTATAATTTAAAAATAAAGTAGTAAAAAAATGTCAAGATGTGTATGATTGATGAGTTGCCCACTTAAATGAGGTGGTGAAATGTCATTTTACATATATAAGGAATAATTTTTTGACTCCCTCACACAGGGGAGTAAAATCATATATAGGGATTAAAATAGAGAGTCAAATAAAGATAACGAAACTGTTGGATAATGATTTATTGATATATTCTTTAATATTGGGGATAAAGAGTTAATTGAAGAAAATGTTGTAAATGCTCTTAGTAATTGTAACTCCTCTGTTTTTTATCTTCTTAGTATTTAGGAGAAGTAAACTGATCAAGACAATAATATACTTAAATTCTTATAGTAGTATTTTATTTTAACAAGATAGTAACATATTTTTTTCCAGTAATATAATAGTAGTGTACTAATATAACTGTAGTACTTTACTTATCTTGTTCCACTAAACTTTAAAATTTGGGAATATATTAATGATTATAGTATATATATATATATATATATATATATATATATATATATATATATATATATATATATATATATATATATATATATATATATATATGGGTCCGGTTCCTATCCGGACTCCCGCATTTTCTTAAGTTACAGACTTTTTTTTGTTGCTTTTTTTTAAAACAACTAATTTTTTTTAATATTTTATGGAACTAAATTTTTTACATAATACAGTGTTTTGGGTCAGTTCCATAAAATATTAAACTTTTTTTTAGTTATTTTAAAAAAAGTAAAAAGAAGAAGAAATAAATAGGGTCTGTATGTATTTTAATCAGGTCCGGGAGTCTGGACCTGATCCTTATTCTATATATATATATATATATATATATATATATATATATATATATATGAGAAAGGATCCTGTCCGGACTCCCAGACATGGTTAAAATACGGACCTTTAAATTTTATTTTATTTTGCTTTTTTTTAAAACAACTAATTTTTTTAAATATTTTATGAAACTTGAATTTTTACATAATACAGTGTTTTGAGTGTGATTTGGATACATATAACATAACATCCCTTAGATATTTTTAGTTGTTTAAAAAAAAGGTCCGTATTTTATAAAATCCAGGATCCCGGACTGGATCCGGACCAATATATATATATATATATATATATATATATATATATATGGTCCGTCCAATGGAAGATCTAAGGGTTTGGTTGGGACCGGCCTCTACTCTCTCTCTCACGGCCAACAAAATTCATTTATGTTGACAGCTATTCTCTCTAGCGGCCAAAATGAAAAAAGAATTTGGTTGTCGTAGAAATTAATCATGGGACGAAGTAATTATAATTTAAATTAAAAAAATTGGAGAGTATTAATACTCCACTCGTTAATTGGTTCACAAATATAAAGAATTATAAAATGAGTTGTAGACTAATATAAAGAATAGTACTTCTTGACAAAGTAATTTGGGAGTAGTAGTTGACTACGTAATTTGTTTATGGGTAGCAATGTAATATAAACTCAATCACCTACGTAATATTTATAATAATATAATTATAAGGTGATAATTAGTAATCAGGGGTGGATCTATGCCTGGGCAGGGGGGCACCTGCCCCCTCTAAATTTTCTAGCTTCAAAATAGAGTAGTCAGTACTCTCCTCTCCTTTCTACATGCTATTCAAACTTGAAGAAGCTCTTGAGTTGAGTTTTGGGAATGAGTGGGTAATATGCCCATGAATTAGATATTTTTAGACTTAGCGTATTGTTGTTTTCAAGAATTTTAGGACATTTTTATTGGTTTATTTGTTATTTTGCAGGTTAGGACAAAGTAGGGCAAAAAAGGCATTTTGATAGCTTTAATGGAAAATTGGTAATTTCTAAGAGTAGTCGAGTGCCGAGGCGTTCAATTGTGAAGGAATCCCAGCGCCGGGGCACTTGGAGGCAGTATATGTTGCTTGATTTTGGTGCAAGGAAAGGAAAGGCAAGAAAAGGAAAGTTAATTTCTATTAAGAAAAGAATTCTAATTGAAGGCTGACTTGAAAGGACCAAAGGCTATAAAAGGAAGAAGGGTTTTTGACACAAAACACACATAATTAATTTGAGACATAAACTGGAGATTGGATTTGGAGATTGCAAGGGAACACACAAGGAATTCAAATTTCTTCCAGAGATTTTTAATTTTAATTTTTAGTATGAACTAACTTTTTAATTAAGGTTACAATTGAACCTTTTATGCATATGAATGATTACTTTAATTAATACAATTACTATTTAAGTTGAGTTGTCTATCATATTTTGTGCTTATTACTTAGTTGTTTGATCAACGAATACCATGTTATACTAGATGAATTCGAGAGATAAAATCTAGGGTTAGAACTGAATGTGATAGCATATATTCTTAGTTATTTGCATGGGATGAATAATTAGTGTTATGAATTGATTAGGAATATTTTTTCACTGCATGTAACAATTGGGGATTTATGCTTAATGAATTTGATTCTTTTGTTTTGCATAGGAATATCGCAGAATTAATTAAATTGAATAATTTTATATGATCACTTGGAAAAGGGCTTATATACTTTGAATTCCTGTTAACAACTCGAGTGGATTTAATAATTGGAGAAATTGCGTAATTGAATTTATTGCATAATTGGGGATATTGTAGTTTTAAGCCTTTGTCATCTGAATCAAATCTTTGTGTTAAAATTTGTTTTAGTTAATTTAATTTAATTTTAATTGAAAAATCTCAAAATTCGATTGTTTAAATAAAATTGGATTGATATAAAACTAGTAGTTGAGATTTGTTAAATAGGATTCCTCGCGGGTACGATACTTTTTCTTATCACTTTATTACTTGTTGATGGTGTATACTTGCACGTTATTGTTGATTGTGAAATAAGACAACAAGTTTTTGGCGTCGTTTTAGGGGAATCTGAATTTAATATTAATTACAATCAATTTGGTTTTAATTTAAACATTTTTATATTTTTAATTATTTATTTCTTCTTGCAGCTTTTCTATCCGTCTATGCACCCTAGATCCAAGGGTAATTAAAGAAAAACTTTTGCCATACGCCGACGATATCGAAAGGAAGTTCCGAAAACTGAGGTTATCTAGTGAGGAGGTCAATTCAAAAAGAGAACTGGCAGAGGAAACATACAATCAATTGAACATGGTAGCGGAAGAACAAAAATCACTTAGGGATTACGCCATGCCGACATTAACAGACATTCAATCTAACATTAGGAGACCTACGATCAATGCTAATAGTTTTGAGATCAAACCAGGTACCATTCAAATGTTACAAAATCCAGTTCAGTTTTGGGGGTGTTCCGAATTATGATCCTAATGAACACATACTGAGCTTCTTGGAGATCTGCAATACGTTCAAGTTTAATAATGTTACGAAAGAAGCAGTAAGGCTAAGACTTTTCCCGTTCACACTGCGAGATAAAGCGAAAAGTTGGTTGCACTCTTTGCCACTAGGATCAATCACAACCTCGGATGATTTAGCTCAAAAATTCCTTGCTAAATTTTTCCCACCTGCAAAGATGCCAATACTAAAGAATGACATCCACACTTTCACCTAGTTTGAATCGGAGACATTGTATGAGATATGGGAAATGTTTAAGGATTTGCTCCGTAAGTGACTAGATCATGGGATCTCGAGATAGTTACAGGTTCAGACATTTTGTGATGGTTTGCATGGTCCTACAAGAGCTAGTATTGATGCAGCAGGGGGAGGTGCCATTATGGGAAAGAATTTTGATGACTTTTACCAGTTGTTAGAGACAACGACCAACAACAACTATTAGCTACGGCTTTAGCAGCACAGGTATCAGCGTTAGGTGCCATTATGGTAACGACTAATCCATCAAAAATAGCAGGGAACTTGGAATTAGATGCAGTTACGGCTTTAGCAGCACATATATCGTCGTTAACTAAGAAAATCGACTCATGGGAACTTCAATCAGTCTCACAGGTGGCGATGATTTGTGAGTTATATGCCAGAAATCATTCTACAGATTAGTGTTCCATCAGCGCATAGTCAACTTAGTTTGTGGGTAGTTATAACAGGCCACCGCATCCATATTAAAATGCTTACAATCTGGGGTAGAGGAATCATTCGGGTTTCTCTTGGAGTAATAATCAAGCTCAAACTCAAGCTCCAAGGCCGTAAAATCATCTGAATTTTCAGAATCAAGTTTCGCAGCAGGCAGAGAGGAAACTGAACTTGGAAGAGGCATTGGCAAAATTCATTATAGCTATCGATAAGAGGATGAATGAGCAGGATAAACTGTTGAGTTACCTATATTTGAATATAAAAGGCCAAGTAGTGTCGATCAAAAACTTGGAGAATTAGATGGGTTAATTAGCTCATGCATTGAATAATCGTCTATAGGGAGCATTGTAGAGTGATACCGAGATTAATCTGGGAAGAGATGAACACTACAAAGATGTGACTCTAAGAAGAGGAAAAGAGCTTCTTGATACAGTTAGAATGAATTCAAAGTCAAATAATGTAGTTGTGGAAGAAGAGAAAATCACTGGAACAGATGAGGCTGAGGATGACGTGAAGATAAAAGATACGAATTTTGAAAAGAATTCAAATGAGAACAAACAAAGAAATGTATTACTACCTGAACCATATCCGCAGAGATTTCAAAAATCAAAATTAGACAAACAGTTCTCCTGATTCCTAGATGTTTTCAAGAAGCTTCATATCAACACACCGTTTATGAAAGCTTTGGAATAAATGTCAAACTATGCTAAATTTACGAAGGATGTATTGTCTAAGAAGAGGAAATTAGGTGAATTTGAGATAGTGACACTAACCGAAGAATGCAATGTTATCCTACAAATAAATTTACTGCTGAATTTGAAGGACCCGTAGAGTTTCACTATTCCATGTGTGATTGGTAATCAATTTTTTCAGGAATAACATTGTGTGATTTGGGGGCTAGTATCAATTTAATGCCACTATTAGTCTACATTTAGCTGGGATTAAAGTTACGAAAATCGACAAATATCAGCTTACAGTTGGCAGACAAGTCAATTACGTATCTGAGGGGTATTGTAGAAGTTATTTTGGCAAAGGTCGATAAATTCATCTTTCCAACGGATTTCATCATTCTCGATTATGAGGAAGATAAAGAAATCCAAATCATTCTTGGTCATCCGTTCTTAGCCACAGGGAGAACTCTGATAGACGTGCAAAAAGGTGTTGACAATGTGAGTTCAAGATCAGGAAGTCACCTTCAATGTGTTCAAATCAATGAGGTTCCCAAAAGAAGACGAGGAATGTTTCTGGATAGACATAATTGATGGAGTTATGAATGAGAGAATCAATGGAAGTTACTTTGAGGATCCATTAGAAGCAGCCTTGGTGGGTATAGAGACAGTTGATGACTTGGAAGATATGGATTACGTGAAATGGTTAGATACATTACCAGTATCTCAAAAATTTAGCAAACAATTTGATATTCTTGATTGATCCAAAGGAGGAGACAAAAATTCCAAAACATTAATAGAAGAGCCACTAGTGCTTGAGCTTAAACCTCTTCCTTCTCTCTTACAGTATGCTTACTTGGGAAGTTCCAACACATTACCAATGATTGTTTCTGTGGATCAGGATAAGACAAAAAAAAGTTTTTAAGGGTGTTACGGGAGTACAAAACAGAAATTGGGTGGAAGATCACAGATATTAATCAGTCCATCATTTTGCTACAAAAAATTCTACTTGAGGAAGGAGCAAAGCCAAGCATTGAGCAACAAAGAAGGTTGAACCCGTTCATGAAAGAATTTGTAAAGAAAGAGATCATCAAGTGGTTGGATGCCAGTATCATCTATCTGATTTGAGACAGTTAGTGGGTAAGTCCTGTACAGTGCGTCCCGAAAATAGGGGGAATGACTGTGTTTAAAAATGAGAATAACGAACTCATTTTACTAGAACAGTTACCTATTCGAGAGTGTTCATGGATTACAACAAATTGAACAAGGTTATTCGTAGGGATCACTTTTCATTGCCATTTATTGATTAAATATTGGATAGATTGGTTGGTCATCAGTTCTACTGCCTCCTTGATGGTTATTCAGGATGCAACCAAATCACAATAGCACCGGAAGATCAAGAGAAAATGACATTCACATGTCCTTATGGAACTTTTGCATTTCGACGGATGTCTCTTGGTCTTTGCAATGCACCGACCACTTTTCAGTGATGTATGATGGCAATTTTTTCGGATATGGTAGAGAAAAATTTGGAAGTCTTTATGGACGATTTCTCTATTTTTGGGGACAGTTATGATCTTTGCCTCCACAATTTGATTTTGGTTTTAAAACACTATATGGAGACAAATTTGGTGCTCAATTGGGAGAAGTGCCACTTCATGCTGTAGGAAGACATAATTTTGGGTCATAAGGTCTCTGCAGCCAGCTTAGAGGTAGATAAGGCAAAATTGAAACTATCAAAAAACTACCTCCGCCAACGTCTGTGAAGGGAATAAGAAGTTTTCTCGGACAAGCAGGTTTTTATAGACGCTTCATCAAGGATTTTTCTAAAATTTCAAAACCATTGTGTTCGCTCCTTGAGAAAGATGTGCCGTTTAAGATGGATCAGTTGTGCATTAAGGCTTTTGAAGTGCTGAAAAAGAAGCTGGTTACAATACCAGTCATTGTTGCTTCAGATTGGACCTTGCCATTTAAGCTGATGTGTGATGGAAGTTATTACGCAGTTGGTACGGTATTGGGACAACGTCGAGATAAGGTCTTCCACACCATTTATTACTCAAGCAAAACATTGATGGATGCTCAGTTGAATTACACCACCACTGAAATTCCAAGCATATCTGATTGGGACTAAGGTAATTGTCTACACTGATCACTTCGCCATAAAGTATTTTATTACAAAGAAGAATGCAAAGCCAAGGTTGATTTGATATGTCCTTCTATTGTAAGAATTCGATTTAGAGATCCGAGATAGAAAGGGTAACAAAAATCAGGTGACAGATCATCTTTCCAGATTACAAAATTCAGAAACTTAGAAAAGGGATGAAGTGCTGATCAATGAGTCATTTTTAGATGGGCAACTTTTTAGAATCACGACGGAAGTGAAAGTAGTATGCACACAAGCCAATCATGTTGATGATAAAGTATATACTTTGTAACAATCTTATTCGTTAAATAATAAAAGTATTCATTTACTAAAGGCTTTAATTTATCTACACGATGCTGTTTTTATAATATGTGATAAACCCATAGTTTTAAGCAATGCTTTTAGAATCATGATGAGATCATGCTAATGAGATCTAAATTCTAAGATAGCTTAAAAACTAAAATTGTTCCCAATAGTTGGATTACTAAAAAGAGGATTAATGAATCCGGATAGAGTACATACGTTGCTTGCTCATTGAATGAGGATGATTGATCTCATGATCATTTGTGTGGACACACTAAAACAAGTATGTAGGTGCTTATTGGAGAATACGTTCACTAAACGTGGCTCATTAAGGAATACCTAATGGAGTTTTACTTACCTGTCAATAGAAATTCCTGAAGTGATAATAGTATAAGTGATCCTTAGACTGGAGATCATCATAGTATCCTGTGTATGTTAAATTATACTTTGACATATTCCTTAAGACCCTTAGATTATATCAAAGTGTATGCTTGGGTGTAATAAGTTATATATGGAGATAATGAATGATCAATAAAGAATCTACCGCTTTTAGTAAAAGAAGAGAATGTCTTATGTGATTCGATAAATGACAACTCATTAGTTCTTGGCCAAGGCAGGATGAAATTAGAAAGGAGTTTTTAATTTGCATTATTTGGAGTTGGGTATTTAAGAATCGAAATACATATATTTAAATAAAATAAGACTTGACAGTAATTCCATGTCTTATATTTAATTGGGACATTGTATGGTGGAAGGATTGAATTGTATAGTATCTATTTACACAAATGTTCTTCTATGATTAATGTTGAAATCTATATTATCTGAAAAGTCGTTGATTGTGACGCCCCCAAAATAGGTATACAACACCCATCCAACCCATTCTGAGTCGCCAAATACATGGTACAGAAATAACTACAACTTTATTATTACAACATATAAACTGTGAGTTTAAATACAGATATTGCCGTCTAGACAATATCCTCACGTAAATAAATCTCATCATAATTATTGATATATTATTTTATAAAAATGGTGAGGACTACTAAACAACTCTCTCTAGAACCTTCATTCCATACCCCGACTAGTACTCGCTACATTCTCGCCTCCTGAGAAGAAAAATAGAACAAAAAGGAAAAAGGGTGAGCTCAACTAGCCCAGTAAAGAATATTATGACTAAGATAATATATAACAAATTATCATTAGTCTTCAACAGGGAAAAATCTAATAGATTACATTAGACAACCAGTTTTAAATCAACAACTACAGCAGAAACAACAATTCATTAGAAGAGTTAAGTAGAGAATGTAAACTACTATCTTCTATATATGAATTTAAAAGTTCATCGTCGATATTTTATCCCTGTAACATCAATCAACATATATCTGGAATCAAATATTCATCTTTGCACTACAGGCCAAAGATATTCATCAGTTGGTCATGTTCATCTAAACACCTGTTCATCTTTGCACTACGAGCCAAAGATATTAATCACTCGGTCATGTTCATCTCAACACCTGTTCATCTTTGCACTACGGGCCAAAGATATTAATCAGTCGGTCATGTTCATCTCAACACCTGTTCATCTTTGCACTACGGGCCAAAGATATTCATCATAAAATCATTCATCTTTCATCTTTGCACTACGGGCCAAAGATATTCAGTAATATCATCATTTAGGACTGAGGATGATGAAAAATATTTTAAAGAAAACGAATCCAGTGAAACAAAAGAACAAGTATTAAGGATTCGTACTTTAAACAATTCTCATTCAAAAATACTTCATAAATAACCAGAGTGGGGTAAAATTCAAGAAAAGTCAAAACATGGATACAATTAAAGCTAGTATCCATAATAGATATTTTGGACAAAAAGAAAAAATTTCATTTTTCGGTGAATAGTGCCGTACTCGTGAATAGTGCCGTATATGTGAATAGTGCCGTATACGTGAATAGTAACTCCGACACCAAAAGATAGAAATTTTACAAAAAACATCATCATGCTTCATGAATAGTATTCGTGAATAGTAACTAGTGAATAGTAACTCCGACATGAAAAAGTTCCAAATTTGATAAAAATTTCCAACCAATAATTCGGCATAATGATATTGAAGAAATAATATCATTTTCGAATAAAATAACATCCCTTACCTCGAAAGACAGTACTTCTAGTTGAAACACCGGATATAGGCTATGACTTGAATTTGCACCGTATAGCAATACTCAAAGTATACTCAAAATACTCACAAGAATACGCTCGATAATATAAAGAGAGAAAACTTCAGTTTCTGGTGTGATTTTCAATTCTAACCTAAGAACCCTATTTATAGAAAAATGCTTAGAACACCAAAGCAGAAAATTTAATTTAATAATATTATTATTTTTTTTCCACAACTTCACACGCACCAAGAATCTGAATTCAGCTCCTTCCACACACAATGTGAAACACACCAAAATAAAAAAAATGTTTTTGTTACTTAAAATATTTTAAACTTCCAAAAATTAATTATTTCGGAGCTTCAGAACTTCAATAATTCATAATAAATAGCATTTTTATCAGAAAATTTGAATCTCGCGTGTTTTTATAGGAAATTAAATCCTCTACAACTTTACAGAGCAAAGTTTTTCCAAATTCCAAACAGAAATTGACCAAAATCCACAAACGGACGATTTTACAGGCTATAATCAAATTACAGTCAAGAAATGGGGTCCACCGACACATAAAACATGCTTTAAATATTTTTGGTAACAAAAATACTCCTCTTCCATATATACTCATATATCCCATATTCATCGTAAAAGTATCATCATTATTATTATATTATTAAAATATAATAATATATTTAAATGAATTATTTTATCAGAAAAAGATAAAATATTAATTTTCAACAATTGTCACATTAAAAATTTTCTCCATCTATATCCACATAAAATCAATATTTTCCTCATCATATAAATCAATAATTAATTATTCACAAATAATATTACAGAATCACAGTACTGGCAACCAGGCCGTTCCCAGGAAAGAGGGAGCTTTCCAATAAGAATTTCTCTTTACTGGCGCGCAATTAGGTGACCAAACCTCGCCTTAGGCAGAACTTTCTAGACATTGCCAATAATGCTATCTAATAATATTATTCAGATAATATGAATTATTACTTCGATAATGAAAAATACTGTGTAGTGATAATTATTGAAATAACAGTAATATAAAAAAAATCAACGCAGCAATTATTGAATCAATAAAATAAAATATTGAACAGTAATTACTGTAACAATTATTGAGTAGTGTCTTCTTACGTAAGAATCAATAATTGGTGCAATACCGTGTGCTACTGTGCAACAACGCATATTACTGTGTTTTAACTACCGGGTATTCCAACAGTGTTAACGGTAACAACTACACCGTTATTTTTAAACAACTTATACTTTTTGTTTTCTTTATCCAATCGCTTTCCGTTATGGGGCCCACAAAAGACTGCGTCGTCGTACGAATATTCCCCGACAGCAAGAATATTCCACGACCAAACGAATATTCCCCGACAACAATGAATATTTTATAACCACTTGCTTATTTTGAAATATTTATTTATTTTACCCATAACTATCCATATTAATCAAATCAACCCTTACTATTTCAAAATAATAAATGGAGAAAATTAAATATCATTAATAATAAGTTGGGGTCTTATAACATCCTCTCCTTATGAAATTTCGTCCTCGAAATTGACGTTTGTACCTAGTGTTTCGAAAAGATGAGAATACCTCACTTTCATTTCCGTTTCCAACTCCCAGTTCATTTCCTCAATAGCATGGTTTCTCCACAAAACTTTAACTTGTGGTATAACCTCGGTACATAGGACATGTTCTTTCCTATCCAAGATCTTGACAGGTACCTCCTCGTACGTTAGGTCTTCGGCTATCTCATCCGGTTCTAACTCAATGACGTGGTTCGGGTCGTCCACATATTTAAGAAATATTGATACGTAAAAAACGTTATGAACACGCGTCATACTTAGTTGTAAAGCGAGTCTATAGGCCATAGTTCCTATTCGATCTAGGATTTCAAATGGACTAATAAATCGAAGGTTTGAGCTTTCCTCACCTCGCCAATTCTCCCTTTTGGATTAACAACTTCTTGTACCTCCTTCTTCAAATTTATCAGCTCTGGTGTGTAGCTTGAACAACTTTAACTTTATCGATTAAAGTCGATTATACTCGTATATCATCACATGGGTAACTAGAGTTTTCATCTCTATCTCTATTATTTATAAATTATACGAAATAAGTCTTTGACAATATCGTACTCGTACTTGTATACGATCTTCTACTCAACACGTCAGTTACCACGTTCTCTTTTCCAGGATGGCATGATCAGAATATGTGTTGAAATGAGTCTCCTCTTGAGTTCTTCGAAGCTCTTCCCACATTCTTTGCTCCGTTCGAACTTTGTATCTCTACGAGTCAGCTGCGTTAATGGAATAGCGATTCGAGAATATCCTTCAACTAATCTCCGATAATAACCAACTAAGCCTAGAAAGCTACATATATCGATTACTGACTTAGGTTGCTCTCAACTATGACTCATATCCCAACCTTGGATAACACGTCACAATGACACCTATCAGTTTACTATCACACGAATATGGCATCCCCTACGGAGAGTCTGGCTTTGGTGTATTCCACAAAGGAAATCACCAGATAAAGGCTCATGTACCAAATTCTATAGTTGAATTTTTAACTCCTGAAGTTCAATAGGAGCCATTCGATATGAGATTTTAGAAATGAGTTTTGTACTGGGTTCAAAGTCGATACAAAATTTAATATCAGGCTTTGGGAGTAAGCCAATAAATTCTTCAGAAAATACGTCAGGAAAAATCAATAACAACATGAATATTATTCAAATCTGACGTGTCTTTATTCAAATCCATAACATGGACTAAGAAAACTTGACATCTGTAATAAGCGAATGACTTCATTGCTTGATATGAAAATGTTTGAATACAATAGTTTGATTGCTTGAATTCGAATAACAGGTTGCTTAGGAATATGAAAACTAACAACCTTACGAAAGCAATCACTTTTGGCATGATGAGTAATTAATCAATCAATCCCCAAAATCACATCAGAAGCAAGTATTTTTAAAGAAATAAGGTCAACATGTAATGCGATAATGCCAACCTGAATCAAGAAAGATTTCTAAACAACGGATGTAATGAAAGTTTCTCCTAATGGAGTCTCCATAAATAGGTCAAAGTCTAATTTCTCCGTAGTCAAGTTCAAACGTTGAGCGCAAGAAAGAGAGATAAAAGAATGGGTAGAATTGGTATCTAGTAAGATATAAACTTCGCAAGAATTTATAATTAACTAACCCGTGCTAACTTCGTTCGGGTTCCTCGTATTTTGACCGGTCACGACAAACGCTCTTCCAGGAACCGTTGCCTTTGACTTTTCTGGGACATCCTTTTGAATCATCATTCCCGCTGAACTGGGTTTCGATACCGTACAATCTCGAGCGATATGTCATTCTTTTCCACAATTATAGCATACCTTAAACTGTTGTGGGCAGTTTGGGCTGATATGTCCCTCTTTCCCGCATTTGTAACATACGACCGGTGGTCTTTCTCCTCCCTTGGAACTAGTTGCTGCCGGCACTGTCGTCTTCACATGGTCGTTGTTAAATCACCTCTTTTTAAAATCTCCTCCTGACTCGCTTCTTCTATTTTCATGGCAATGATTACCACCAGAGTGGTTACCATTTTTGTCCATCTTTTTCTTTCTCCGCTGGTTATCGTTGTTTTGTTGACTGCTATCTCCCGTATGATCATGATTGTGGTCCCTCGGTTGACCATACTCGTTATCTCGCTCTAATAATTGAGCCCTGTTTACAACATCTGAATAAAGAAAAAATTTATGAGAAATGAGATATTGTCGTATGTCGGGTTTCAAACCTCTCAGAAACATCCGCGTCATACGTTCCTCATTCTCCACCAAATGAGGTGCAAACCTAGATAACTCTGCAAACTTTGCATCGTACTGAGACACCGTCATGTTGTTTTGTTCTAATCTGATGAACTCCACTTCCTTCATATGACGAACACTTTCAAGAAAGTATTTGTCATTAAATAGTTTCTGAAATGTTTCCCAAGACATGCTGAGTGCGGCTGGATGGGTACGCTTCACAGACTCCCACCAGTAGTCTGCCTCGCCACGGAACATAAAGGTGGCGAATGGAACCTTCTGTTCCTCCGTGAATCCCAAGACATCGAATATCTTGGTAATTTGCTTGACCCATGTTTCCGCCATGATCGGATCTGACTTTCCCTTAAATTCTGGTGGTCCCAACTCTTTGAACTGCTTGGCTGTGACAACCCGTGAATTGCTATCATTTCCTCCTGTATTTTGAACACGAGTCTCCCTCTTCTGATTTTGCATGAACTGCAAAAAGCTTCTAAACATACCCTCATTCATCATCTGCTCAGTGGTGTTGTTCACAGGAGGAACATTGCCAGCCTGTTGCACGTTCTCCTCGTTGGTGAGTACAGGCGTCTCCACGGTCTCATTTCCACTGTTAATATTCTCAGCCGACATTCTCAAATACTGTCATAAAACAAGGGTTAATTAAGGAAATCAATATATCACATAATATCCCTATATACTGACCAACTAACAAATAAGCTTACGTAGGACACACTAGCGAAAGATTTACTCGTTTTTCCCCTCCTAGTTCTATTCCCCGATCTCCGCCAGAGATCATATCCATAAGCTCTGATACCAACTGTGACGCCCCCAAAATAGGTATACAACACCCATCCAACCCATTTTGAGTCGCCAAATACATGGTACAGAAATAACTACAACTTTATTATTACAACATATAAACTGTGAGTTTAAATACAGATATTGCCGTCTAGACAATATCCACACGCAAAAAATTCCCATCATAATTATTGATACATTATTTTATAAAAATGGTGAGGACTACTAAACAATTCTTTCTAGAACCTTCATTCCATACCCCGACTAGTAATCGCTATATTCTCGTCTCCTGAGAAAAAAAATGGAGCAAAAAGGAAAAGGGTGAGCTCAACTAGCCCAGTAAAGAATATTATGACTAAGATAATATACAACAAATTATAGTTAGTCTTTAACAGGGAAGAATCTAATAGAATACAATAGACAATCAGTTTTAAATCAACAACTGCAGCGGAAACAACAATTCATTAGAAGAGTTAAGTAGAGAATGCAAACTACTATCTTCTATATATGAATTTAAAAGTTCATCGTCGATATTTTATCCCTGTAACGTCAATCAACATATATCTGAAATCAAATATTCATCTTTGCACTACAGGCCAAAGATATTCATCAGTTGGTCATGTTCATCTAAACACCTGTTCATCTTTGCACTACGGGCCAGAGATATTAATCAGTCGGTCATGTTCATCTCAACACCTGTTCATCTTTGTACTACGAGCCAAAGATATTAATCAGTCGGTCATGTTCATCTCAACACCTGTTCAAACTTGGGTCTAAAAAATTAAAATAAGACTCTTTTAGTATAATAAAAAATAAGATTTTAGTGAAACTATAATTTAAAATTTAGGTCTACCAGGATTTGACTTCATAACCATTTAAATTCAAACCACATAACTCATATTAAATATATGTAATATGATTTTGGTTCCTAAACCAACCCAACCCAACTCAACCCAACCCAACCCAACTCAACTCTATTTTATGTAACCCAAAACCAATCTAAGCCTATTTTTTGGCAAGTCTAGTTCTAACTATAGACATGCATTAGGATGGATCACAAATTTAGCTCATAAACGTAAAGAACGGACAGAGGTGATAGGCTACTTATGATTTAAATATTGTAAACATATTTTAATTAAGCTTATAGGACTTGACTATTTATCGGATTTTACACCATTTATTATAAAGATCTGACAGTTAGTATTTAAAATAATATAAAATCTCCCATCTATCTAATAAAATACAAATGATTTTGAATTTCCCGCTCACTCAATAAATCATCTGGGTCGTCTAAAGTTTGGGATAAATCCCACCGTTCATACATCTATCTAATAAAATACATCTATCTATCTAATAATCTAATAATAATTTAATAAAATACAAATAACTTTAAATTTCCCGCTCACTCAATAAATTATTTTGGTCGTTCAAAGTTTGAGATAAATTATATTGTCCATACAGTGCCGAAGGCACGGGACCAAGCTAGTAGCATAATATTACGGAACTGTATTAAGGTAGGGAAATAGTTTTTCTGCTAGTTCAAAGTTGCAATATGTTTTTTCTTTCGAAACTTGTCTTTTTTTTTAAATCTTGGCTGTTAGATCTAGTAGTGAAACGTACAGAATTTGGTGGACTGGTCATCATGAATTATACTAATGTTATATTTTTGATAAATAGATTTATAGTTGTACATAGCAATCAAGAACGATCAGATTAAACAAAGGGTCCCATCATTGGCCACTATTAATAACGAATTTTTCTAATATTAAATTTTTAAATGTTTTTAAGCCATCAAATTTAAGCATCCACTACTATTAAAACATCTTGTTTGAGGTTGGCATTTTTTGACTAATTAATTATAAGTGGTTGTTTAAATGTAAAATGGGACTGAACGACTCAGAAGCTGAATTAGGAAGACTTGTGAATAGTTCGACGTTTGAATCCGTCCCAATTCTATCTTAATCAGAAAAACCCAGTCAATTAATTTTCAATAAGTCTAGGGGGACATTTTTAGTGGCATTTCTAGTGACATTTTTTATTTATTTATTTTTTTGGGTTTTTTTTGTAGTACCTCCCAAAAAATGTATAGTATTTATTCCAACTGATTTTTTTTGTAAAAAACAATGTTTTAGGTGTAATTTGGATACATATAAGAAACAGAGTTGTACAGACTGTATAGGTCATGTTTCTTGTATGTATTCAAATTACACCTAAAACACTGTTTTTTACAAAAATTTCAGTTTGAATAAATACTATACATTTTTTGGGAGGTACTACAAAAAAAAAACCAAAAAAAAAATAATATCGCTACAATGTCGCCAAAATAATGTCCCCGTAGAAAAACTCATTAATTTTTATTTTTTGCACTTCAATTTCCTCACAATTTATAAAACTGGGTGACATTTTCTCATCAAGCAACCGAAATTTATTACTCCTTTTCATTAAATAAAATTAAAGGTAGAATATTAAAATGAATTTCATCCATCCAATAAGTACAAACTTGGAACTCCTTCAATTGATCAGTAAACTCAAGGAGAGCAGATCTTTTGTCCCCTTGTGTCACTGCACTTAAATTTTGACACCTAGTCTCTTATTTAATATTAATTAATTCTAAAATTAATTAAATAAAAAGACTTGTGTCAAAATTTAAGTGGAGGAACACAAGGGGGACATGAAATTTGGAAACAGAGGATCTGCTCTCAAACTAAGACCATGAACTAAAGGAAGAACCCTTAAATCAATTTCATCCATCCAATAAGCCTTATTGTCCGGAAAACCTGGAGATGGAAGAGATGCTATCTGTGTGTGTCTAATTAAACTTAATTACTCACAACAAAATTTTAGTTTTCAATTACCACAAAATAACATTGAACCACATGGTTTTATTTTTGGTAATGCTAAATGAAAACCAGTTGAAAAGTTCGATGAACGCTGATAATTTCAATATTATTTCCATTACACAAAAATAAATTTAGTTGTCAACTAAAAAAGAGTATGAAGTTATTTTAAAGACTATCCCAATTGTAGCCAACTCCCTTTTCTATTATTTCCTTTGAGAGTTTCAAGGAGCCGCAAATAATGGATTAGCAAAGAACTTAATAATCCGCATGTTTGAATATATTAGTATTGATTTTTTGAAATCATCTTAAAATATTTTTTAAGTTTAATTGATAAAGATTCCTTTAAATTAAGTTAATAAAATAATAAATATTATAAATTATATAAAAATTACTACCCATTGTAAAATTTATTGTTTATAATTTTTAATGAATAATTTCAAAAAAACTGATAAATCTACAACAAAAAAATATATTTTACCGTCATTATACGTCTATAGCGACACTTTTCATGTGAAAATATCAAAGTGTTGTGAAAATATTAATTTTCTAATTACAATTTTGAGTTTCAAATTAGCTTTTAAAAATTGATAATGATCTCATAATTCGTTTCATGGGACCTAGGAGAATTTATTCCACAATACTAATTTTTTCCAATTTCTTTGCTAAATGATCTTCTTGCCTCTTTTTAAAACCAATATCTTGTGGAAAATTCATTCCGTGGTGACTACTTCACTAAGTCAAATTATTAAGTCCGCAAGTTTTCACTATCATGGTATTGCGTGGGGACCAGGAGCATTTATGTTCACATATAGGACCGGCGGCAGAGGTGATAGGATACTTAAGTTTTAATTTTTAGAATTAAAATTTCGGCAATTAAATTTCGAAATCTGCTATTTTTATTTTACTTTTTGATATTTGTATATGAAAGGTGTTGCTATAGATGTATTGTGGTGAATAAATTATTTGAATTGTAATTTTGGAAACAGAATTCTTGTAAGTAGGAAATGATGTAACAATCCAGAATTTTATTTGTAATTTCAAATATTTATTAAATTAAATAAATATTATTTTTATTGATGTGGTTGTTGTTAGTAGATATTTGTGAATTAAATTTATTAGATAATACTCTAATTTAATTTAATAATTAGAGAGTTGTTAAAGATTACATGAATTGCTATATTACTGTTTTATTTTAATAATTAAAGTAGTATGTGAATTTATTAAATAAAATTATAATGAGATTATAATTTGATGGGTAATTGGTTAAGTGGAGAATTTATTTAATATGTTGTAATTAGTTTATTTAATTAATATTGGATATGGAAATCCAAATAAATAATATGGGACTATAAACTATTGTATAAATGATTTATTAAAATAAATTAAAGTAGTTTAAATGGATTTACCCAAACAAGACTTAAAGATATTAAGTCTTTATTTTAAAAGTATTTTTGCCAAACGAAGCCTTATGGCTTTCGAATTTTGAATTTGAATTATAATAAATAAAATAAATAAAAATATAAATAAAAGATATTAAATTTTATAACTGATATATCATTATTATATTTATTAAAACGTCGGTTTTTAGACGTTTGGGTTATGTGCGTTGGTTTTATGTTACGTGAAAAGAATTGGCTTTAAGCCTAAGAAGAAGAAAAAGTTTACAGAGAAGTTTGAGAAAACTTGAGAGAAAATTTCTGTGATTCCAAAGAAATTTACTTTGTTTTATCAAGGATTATATCCAAGAAATTGAAGGTATAATCTCTCAATCTTGAGTTTTACGTTTATAGAAAGGGTTCATTTTCTTCACTTTCAAAATTTTTTGTAAATTGCATGTTTGATGAATTGTAGTTATACAAACTGAATTAGTGAGTTTGTGTGTAATTGTGATGTTAGAATTAGCATCTAGACAAGGAATTTAGTGTGCTAATTACATTAAAAAGGAAGAAACTAATTACAGTGACTATATATATATATATATATATATATATATATATATATATATGACTTGTGAAAGTATAAAATTTGGTAGTTAGTTTGTGAACTAATCTGTAAATTGAGCCTTAAACATGTTAATTCAGTAAGAAACGAAGAGAACGTAATTTGAATGAGTTAATTTGGTGTAGAATTGAGACCTCAGTGTTAAGGTTTGTCAAGGATGTCAAAAATAGAGTTTTTGTATAAAACATGGAATTCAAAGGATTTAAATTGGTTGTAGTTGTTGTTTAATTGTTCTAAGTTAGCAAGTTTAACTAAAAGTGAGTTCTATGTTGAAAAGTGGATGTTAGTATATCTAATAGATATTGTGATTCTAATAATATGTGTAGGTGAACGTGAGTTGTAATTTATAGCTTACGCACGAGGCAAGTTCCTTACCCTAAACTTTGATTGAGCAAGTTCTTAATTCATAAACTGTATTTGAGCAAGCTTTGAACTCTAATAGTTGCTTGATTTATTTTAACTTGTTTATAGTTAAGCAAGTTTTCTTAGTTCTATTATTTTTATAACGAATGCAAGTTCTTGAACTCACATCTCTAATTGAGTTATCTTGACTCATTTACTTTACATAGCTCTAACCATTATTGTTATTTTGAGCAAGTTTCATTCTCATCTTGCTATTCATTAATGCATGTTCCATAATTCAATTTTCTTATTCGACAAGATTATAGCCTTAACTTAATATTGTTCAAGCAAGGTTTATTATATTGTTCAATGCTTGTGCTTTTTAGTTTATTTCAAAGAATAAGTTCGATATATATTGTTGATTCACTTATGATTCATAAATTATTTCACATTATGCTGCTATTGATCTTTTGTAGTGTTATTGAACTTTGTTGATTCACCTAATCCTTTAGTTGATGATCGTTAAACTCTAAATTACCCTTGAAGCCTATCCAAAACAAACTCTCTTTGGTGCGGACTTGTACTCTAATACTAAGAAGAACAACCATATTATAGGGGTACGCGATGCGTTTAGATGTTTGTGCATAATACATGGTACGAAGGGCTGATCACCCTAAGTACGGGGAGTCCCGACAGCTTTATGGTTGTTTTGGTTAAAGTTGAAAGATTACTTGTAACCTTGGACATGATTCATGGTCTTATGACCCTCAGATTTATTTCATATTTTGATTCCAGTTTTTGGTTATCATTGACAGAGTATTATTCAATTCTGTTGAGCCTATTCATTGGCAATTATTATGCTATTGTTATTCATTGTTATTTCAAGTGAGCATTTGTTTTGCTCACTCTTGCATAAATACAATTGTTGTAGCTATGGTTGAGAAGGTCGATGAATCTACCACTAGTAAAGGAAAAGGAAAAAATGAGTAAGTGATGAAAACTTATAATTTATTTAATGTCATGATGATAGAATCTATTTTTAAATGATGTGATGTAATTATTTTATTTCTGCACTTGATTGATGTTAAAGATTAGATAACTTGGGAGACTTATTGATTTAATGATGTAACCCTTTTAATGGGAGGATTTATGGTTTAATTTTAGTATAATTAGGTAGTTAAATATGAATGAATGGAAAGTGAACACCAAATCTTGTGGGAATGAAGTACCCAAATTTGGGGGTGTCACATGTATAGAGACAAATTTTATGTAGAAGTATCAAAAAGTCATGTGAAAATATCAATTTTCATAAATTTAATAGTTTTACAAGTTTTTTCTTACATAAATAGTAAGTGAGATCCAATTCATGTGAGATGATACTGTGAAACAATCAAATTTACTTGTAAAAATATCAATTATCGGAATTTTCTTAAAATGAATTGATTTGTCCCTACCAATAGCTTGCAATAATTCAAGGAAACTTGCAAATAAATTGAAGAATTTGCACACAATAATCAATTTGCATAAGTTAAGGAACTTGAAATAGGTCAGGGAACTTGTCTGTATTACCTGCACTTTCCTTACTTAATGTAATTACTTCTTCTAGAAGATAACCTACATCATTCATAAGGATTTATTTAATTAACTTTATCAATTATTAGAAAAAAGTTATCGTCAGTAACTATTCGCAACCTCGTTTTACTAACTCCTTTTATAATACTCCGTTATCGAGTATCAACTTAAATTTTATTTTTATAATACTACGGTCAAAATGATCATTTTACCATTACCTCATCTTACATGTCTTATTTTATCATGTTTTACGTGTAACCCAGTAACCCTAAAATTATTTTTTTGTAATTTCTTCAATCCTATCTTCATAATTAAACATCTTTTAACCATTTTATTATTTTTTTATCCTTTTATCCCCACTTAGGTAACTTCATTTCAGATCCTTTTTTGATTTTACTAGATTTTTCAAAATATATCTAATATTTATTAGGCTAGTTTCTATCTGAAACTTAACATTTCTTTTTATTCGAGATTATGTCCAAAAATTATGAAATTTATAAAAAATCTACTCTACATCTACAATAGCTTCCACCCAAAATTTCAACACAATTTAAGTCGTAGAACTCAAGTTATGACAATTTTAATTTTAAACTTCTTCTTTTTTTGTCATAACTCCTTCGTCTTAAGTCAAGTTTTGTTCATTTTTGGACAGAACCTTCCTTATACCTCTAGGTTTTATATGCCAAAGGGCTGAAATTTGTCAAGCAAGTCAAGTGTCCAAAATAGTTCGGACAAAAATAAAATTAGAATGTTCGACAATTTGTCCTGTTTTAGGCCTCAAACCACCTTTGAATTGTAGCTTACTTCCATATCTATCATCAAATATAAGAATCATCAAAAAATTTGAATTATACTAGGAGTTATGTATTTTAAAATTTTAGGTCAAATTCTGAAAATTTTAAGCAAATCAGACTTCTTCTTTGTTCTCTTTTTTGCTCTAATGAAATTTTTGTTAGAATGTGAGCCAAATTTGAAGTGAGTTTCATTAATCATTTGAAATGAATCCACATGTCAATGTTTTCTACTCCATGAGTAGATTAAAACTAAGTATTTGAAAGCTCTAATCCATAGGATAATAAATGAGAAATTAATTCCCGAAAATCACCATTGGAAGTGATAATAAATATTTGTATGAAGCTAAGTCCCACATTGATTAAGAATTAAAGTTTGAATGGGTTTATATATAATAAAGTTTTTCTTGGATTGGGCCTCAATGGGTACCCCACTTTTGTAGAAGGGAGAGGAGCTAGCCAAGCCTTGGTTTGAACCCACACACGCTCCGTCGCCGCCGACCGACCAGACCGGGCTCGGGCTCGAAGCTAGAGGCTCGATTCTAGTGGCTAGTGGCTAGCTAGTGGCTAGTGGCTAGTGTAAGACCCCAATTCTTTATGAATAAAAATTTAATTTCTCTAATTATTATTTTGAATAATAAGGTATTGATTTGATGTATAACCCCGAATTTTATAAAATAAAAGTCTAATTTAATTTATGATTATTATTTTTAAAATTTAAAATTTTTAAATTGATAAATAGTCAAATGAACAATTAATCGGATAAATGAGCAAATAAAAGAGGAAAGTGAATTAATGAAATGATGATAATTGAGAAGAAATAGAGTAAGTGCGAAATGATGGGGGAAATAATTGTGGGAGGAATGCTGATTTTCTTTATGCTCCAAACCTTTCATAATTCATTCACACAAAAAAAGAGTCTTTTATGGTTGGTGATTTTCAAATGTTAGGCATGTATGGGGTAAATATGTTGGCTACCTTATTAGCCTACCAAGACAATTATCAACCTCCTTTTCCATTCCATCCTCCCGTAGGAATAATTTGGGGGAAAAATAAAAGAAAGAAAGAAGAAGGAAAGAGAGAGAGAGAGAGAGAGAGAGAGAGAGAAAAGAGAATAGCCATCAACCCTCTCATTCATTACATCCTTCCGTAGCTAATCTTCAGCAAAAGAAAAGAGAGAAAAGAGAGAAGAGAAAGAAGGGAAGAAAGGAAGAAAGAAGAATATGAAACCATAGAAGCATGAAGGAAGAATAAGAACTCAAAAGGTAAAACCAAAACTTTTCTTCTCTTTAATTTTCCTAAGAGGTTGATTTGTTGAAAGTTGGGTTATATGGGATCATGATGGATCCAAAGTAATAAGGAAGTATATGATAAAGATTTTATGTTTAATCCATGTCATAATAGAATTTAAGATCAAAAAGTTAGGCATGTGTTTGAGGATGAATAAAAGTTATTTTGAGGACTTAAATCAAACTTGTAAAAGTGTTGATAGTTGATTTATGTGTAATATCCGAGGAGGAGAATCTATAGATTAAGAAATTATGGAAATATTCCAATTTGAACGGATTAAAAATGATTTAAATCAAAGTAGTGGTGAAAGTTTTCGTAAAACATGTTAAACGATGAAAAACTTAGTCTTGGGGAACTTTTGAGCCAAATTTCAGAATAATTAATGAATCTGAAAAATTATGAAATCATGGAGGTTTTGTAGAGCATGTTACAATCTTTCCATAGCCTCGAAAATGGACGAATTCTGATAACGGATGAAGAAGTTATGAAGATTTGAAGTATGTGCGTCAAAACTTGCAAAATTTGGAAAATTAGAGTTAAGTACCAAGGTTCGAGTGCCTAAGCACTTGGATCGGCGCTTAGATTCTGTTCTTGGGCGCCTAGGCGCTTGCCCAAGGCCAAAGTTGGGTGCCTAGGCGCTGGTCAAGTGTTAAGCCAAAATCTTTCCGAACATTCTTTAGTAAATTGGGCATTCCTTTTTCATACAAACTTCGATTGAGGTGATTCAGGATGATTCGGAACGATAACGAGTAGACCTAAAACTTTCATTCTTTATGTTTTGAGATTTGAGGTTGGTATTAAGGCCTAAAATGGCTATTTTAGGGACTGATGTGCATTCAAAGGAAATCGTAGGACGTCGGGCATGCACGTATGCAACTTGTAATTTTTTCGACGATAAAGGATTTTGTTCTAAGTTGTAAAACATGAACATTATTAAATATAATGATATTATGCAATAAATAAAGACAACTTAAATGATTAATGAATTATTAGTTGGTTTATATGTTATTCGAGATAAATATGATTTGATGTTGATCCTTACTTTTAATAAATTTAAAATTATTTATAGCAAGATATTGATTTGATTCTTACGTAAGAAGTCCCTCAGTCCTTTATTCAATAATTATCACAGTAGTTATTGCACAGTGACTCATATTATTTGATATGATATAATTATAACAGTTTGAAGTATTGTGAGTCTATGTTAATAATTGTGAATAATTATTGAAAGATTGAAAATGTGTAAATAATTGATGAATAAAAGGTGTTGATTAAAGATAAGTATGATATAAAGATATAAAGATGTTTGCTCAATTTTTTTTTTTTACAAAAGTAAGTTTGACAGGACTTGCCGACACTTTACTTTTTCTAAAGTAGTATGGACCACAACTCTATTATTGAACAAATTTTGTTAAAACGTGTAAAAGTTGATTTAATTTTCTCTACTGGACCATAAATTCCACTGCCATTATTATATACCTCATTTGGTTATTTCGTCAAAGCAGGTGTGCTAGTTGATTACTAAATTTTTAGTATAAATAGGTTGCTCGGTTGAGTAACTAAACACACACGATCACTACACTTAAAATATAGAATTCTTTTACTTCAATATTGTGAGTTTTTCTATTGAGTGTAATATTACTCTAAGTGTAGATAAGGAATGAAAGCATTTTTTAGGATGATCAATTTCACAGAAAGCAGAATCAAGTCACATGCCAAGGTAAGGGATATCATTATTGTGGTAAGGGATATTATTATTGTGGTAAGGGGTATCATTTTTATGGTAAAGTAATATCATTTTCTTTCATACTCCATATTATGGTAAGATGCTAATATTCGTTTCTTCAGCTTGTCATTAAATAATAAAAGGTCCTGAAAGGATTAGAATATCCTTAATAGTTTGTGCTTCATCTATTATTATGTTATCAATTTTGACATTGATAATTAAGTTAAAAATCACTAAGATCTATGTTATCTTATTATTATGATGATTTATGTTTATTCATTATATATATCATTTTCATCATTCTCATGCTTATATTGTGTTGAAAGTCATCTATGGCCAGTTGTGCATAGATGGACTTGGTATGATTATGACCAGGGATTATTCGGTATAATCATGACCGTAATGTTACAAACGATGTGGAAAAAGTCATCTTTGGCCCGTAGTGCATAGATGGACTTGGTATGATTATGACCAGGGATTATTTGGTATAATCATGACCATAATTGAAAACACGAATATCCTTGGCCCGTAATGCATGGATAATTGGTGGTCGTGATACTATTAAGCTGAGTCTCAGCATTATTGGTTTTACAGTTGTATATCTTTGACCTGTAGTGCAAAGATGGACTGTTGATTATTGGTTTTACAGTTGTATATCTTTGGCATGTAGTGCAAAGATGGACTGTTGGTTATTGGTTTTACAGTTGTATATCTTTGGCATGTAGTACAAAGTTGGACTGTTGATTTACTTGATTATAAATATGAATTGTGATTTAATTATAATCTGTGGTGGTTCAGGTGAAGACAGGTGATGAGAGTTCTCTTTGTCTTGGGTATAACCAAGAACTGTTGATGATTATTACATGAATGAAATATTAACGATGGACTTTTAATCTAAAGAAGATAGTATACATTATGTTCTACTTGAGTCTTCTAATGGATTGTTGATTTCGCTGCTATTATGGTTGAAAACTTTTATCTTCTACTATATATTCTAAATATCTGAATTATTATTGATGAAGACTATTGATAATTTAATTATCTTAAGTCATGATATTCTTTAATGGGCTATTTGTGCTCACCTTTTTACTTCACCACCCCTTTCAGGTAATAAAAGTGTAGCTGAGACTAGCAGAGAGAACATGGGTATAAAGTGGTGATACGAATTAGTCACAAGCCTAATCAAATTATGAAACGGTGTGGCATAATAATTGTATTGAGAACTTAAAATGTGTGTGACATGTTTTATACATATCATTTGCTATTTAATTTTGGTGAACAACAATAGGGTGAGGCGAATCAGAATATGGAAGCGTCAAAGGTGCTGTAAGACCCCAACTTTTTAATGAATAAAATCGAATTTCCTCTATTTATTATTGTGAATAATAAGGTGTTAATTTGATATAATACTTTGGTTATGGGTGAAATGTGCAAATTTTGCAAAATAAGCAAGTGGTAATAAAATATTCATTGTGTCGGGGAATATTTGTTTGGTCGTGGAATATTCTTTCTGTCGGGAAATATTCGTACGACGGTGCAACCATTTGTGGGTCCCATAACGGATAACTGTCGGATGAAAGAAACGACAAATTTTGGGTTGTTATAAATAACGGCGTAGTTGTTACCGTTAACACTGTTGGAATACCCTGTGGTTAAAATACAGTAATACGCGTGGTTGCACAGTAGCACAAGGTATTGTACAGTATTGTTGAATTATTGATCCTTACGTAAGAAGACACTACTCAATAATTGTTACAATATTTACTGTTCAATATTTTATTTTATTGATTCAATAATTGCTGCATTGATATTTTATATTATTGTTGTTCAATAATTGTCACTGCACAGTATCTCTATTATCATATCAATAATTCATATTATTTGAATAATATTATTAGATAGCATTATTGGCAATGTCTAGAAAGTTCTGTCAATAAGAGGTTTGGTCACCTAATTGCGCGCCAATAAGGAGAAATCCTTATCGGAAAGCTTCCTCTTTCCTGGGAACGGCCTGGTTGTCATAAATGTGATTCTGTAATATTATTTGTGAATAATTAATTATTGATTCATATGATAAGAAAATATTTATTTTATGTGGATATAAATGATGGATATATTTATTGTGGTTAAAAAATGAAGGAGTTAATGTTGAGGTGTTTTATCAGTATTTTTGTCAGAATGGAGATATTAAAAATTAAACCTGTATTTTTGAGATATATTGCGTGAGTTATAATTTTTAATCCGACCGTTGGATCGTTGTAATTTTTGAATATGTTATACATATATAAGTTAAGTATATGTCCACAAATTTTGAACTGTTAAAAATAAACGTATGATTTGTTATGAATTTTAAGAGGTGACTGATTCAGAAATTAGGTTTATAAATGATTTTAGTGGAAAATTCTAGAATTGAGTGGGCCCCACTTGTGGTTGGTGAAGAAATGTGCTGAATTTTATTTCTAATGTGGTGGCTGGCAATATTAGCAGGTAAAGTCATCAGGTTGTAGGTCAAGTCTGCTAACATTTTCCTATAAATAGAAGGCTAAGTTAGAATTGAAAATCACACCAGAAATATAAGCTTTCTCTCTCTAGATTATTGAGTGTATTTTGTGAGTATTTAGATACTTTGTGAGTTTCTATTCATCAGTGCAAGTTTCCTTCAGCTTTATACCGATATTCCAATCAGAAGTACTGATATTTTTAGGTAAGAGATGTTATTCTCTTCATATATGATATTATTTCTTCAATATCATTATGCCGAAGTATTGATCTGAATTTTTATCAAATTTGGAACTTTTTATGTCGGGGTTACTATTCACGTATACAGCACTATTCACGAATACGACACTATTCACTGAAAAATAAAATTTTCCCTTTTTATCCAAATGTCTATTATGGTTACTATCTTTGATTGTATCCATGTTTTGATCTTTATTCTTGAATTCTGCTTCAAAATTGGTATTTATGAAGTATTATTGATCTTGGATAAACTGTTATACGGATCCCTACTATTTGTCCTTCCGTTTCACTGGATTCGTTTTCTTTAAAATATTTTTCATCATCCTCAGTCCTAAATGATGATATTACTAAATATCTTCGGCCTGTAGTGCAAAGATAAATGATTAACTGATGAATATCTTTGGCCCGTAGTGCAAAGATGAATAGGTGTTGAGATGAACATGACCAACTGGTGATACAAATGAATATCTTTGGCCTGTAGTGCAAAGATGAATATTTGATTAAAGATGTATATTGATTATTGTTACAGGAATAAAATATTGATGATGGACTTTTAAATCTTAGAAAATAGTAGAACTCATTCTCTACTTGACTCTTCTAATGGATTAATGTTTCCGCTGCAGTTGTTGATCTACAACTTGTTGGCTATTATATTTAATCAGATTTTTCCCTGTTGAAGACTAACGATAATTTGTTGTATATTATCTTAGTCATAATATTCTTTACTGGGCTAGTTGAGCTCACCCTTTTTCTTTTTGTTCTATTTTTCTCAGGAGGTGAGAACATAACAGGAACTAGTCGGGGTACGGAATGATGGTTCTAGAAAGATGTTTTAGCAGTCCTCACTATTTCTGTAAAATAGTGTTTGAATAATTGTAATGAGGACTTATTTGAGTGTGGATATTGTCTAGAAGAAAATATTTGCATTTAAACTCACAGTAATAAAAGTGTAGCTAGATCGAGCGGGGGATAACATTGGAATAGAACGGTGGTCTATAACTGTTGAGGGTGAGGTGAACTGGTCCTGCTGCTCGTCTAATCCTGCTTGCTGGATAGGTTCCTTCGACTTGCTATTTTGCTTTATATGATAGGCTGGATTTGCACCAGTTTCTAGATTCCCTGCATCTTCTTCTCTTCTTTTGGAATATCATTGTTAAACTCATTAAATTTAATATGTATAGATTCTTCAATACACATCTTTTGAACATTATATATGCGATATGTTTTACTATTTTGAGAATAACCAATGAAGATTCCCTCATATGATCTAGCATCAAATTTACCCAAGTTCTCACTGGTGTTAAGGATAAAACATTTAGATCCAAAGACTTTGAAATAACTTATATCTTGAATTCTATTATTTAACAGTTCTTAGGGTGTTTTTAAGATAATTGGACGAATGAGTACTCTATAATTAGTACATAACATGATGTGTTCACAGCTTTGGCCCAAAATTTCTTTAGAAGTTTACTTTCTTGAATTAGGGTTCTAGCTGTCTCTTGTAAGGTTCGATTTTTTTTCATAAGGAGGGGAGGTTGTAAGACCCCAAATAATTAATAAATGAAATTTAATTTCCTTTAATTATTATTTTGAATAGTAAGGGTTGATTTGATTAATGAGGATAGTTATGGGTTAAATACGCAAATATTTCAAAATAAGCAAGTGGTTATAAAATATTCATTGTTGTCGGGGAATATTCGTTTGGTCGTGGAATATTCGTACTGTCGGGGAATATTCGTACAACGGCGCAGCCATGTGTGGGCCCCATAACGGAAAGCGATTGGAGGAAGAAAACGACAAATATAAGTTATTTAAAAATAACGGCGTAGTTGTTACCGTTTACACTGTTGGAATACCCGGTGGTTAAAATACAGTAATACGCGTTGTTGCACAGTAGCACACGGTATTGCACAGTATTTTGAATTATTGATCCTTACATAAGAAGGCACTACTCAATAATTGCTACAAGAGTTACTGTTCATTACTTTATTGTTTTAATAATTGCTGCGTTGATATTTATATTATTATTGTTTCAATAATTGTCATTGCACAGTATTTTTCATTATTAGATCAATAATTCATATTATTTGAATAATATTATCAGATAACATTATTGGCAATGTCTAGAAAGTTCTGTCAAGGAGAGGTTTGGTCATCTAATTGCGCGCCAGTAAGGAGAAATCCTTATTGGAAAGCCCCCTCTATCCTGGGAACGGCCTGATTGTCAGTACTGTGATTCTGTAATATTATTTTTAATAATTAATTATTGATTATTATGATAAAGAAAATATTTATTTTATGTGGATATAGATGGAGAAAATTTTTAATGTGACAATTGTTGAAAATTAATATTTTATCTTTTTCTGATAAAATAACTCATTTAAATATATTATTTTAATAATATATTAACGATGATATTTTTACAATGAATGTGGGATATATGAGTATATGAGGAGGTAGAGTATTTTTGTGGCATTAAATGTTTAACACATGTTTTGTGTGTCGGTGGACATAATTTTTGACCGAAAATTGAGTATAGACTGTAAAATCGCCCGTTTGTGGATTTCGGTCAATTTCTGTTTGGAATTTGGAAAAATTTTCTTCTGCAAAGTTGTAGAGAATGGAATTTTCCATGGAAAGTCGCGAGTTTCAAATTTTTCTGATTAACAGGCTATTTTCTATGAATTATTGAAGTTACGAAAAATAAAATAATTTTTTTATTAATTATGGTGGGACCCACTTTTTGGTGGGTGTTGAATACACATGGGCTATTGAAATTTTCAGCATTGAGGGGCTGAAGTTGTCAACAAGCATGCGTAGGAATGTTGATTAATAATAATATTATTTTATTATTTAGTCTCCTTTGGCGTTCTAACATTTTCCTATAAATAGAGGGCTAAGTTAGAATTAAAAATCACACCAGAAACAAAGTTTTCTCTCTTTCTCTCTCTATATTATCGAGCGTATTCTTGTGAGTATACTTTGAGTGTTGTTATACGGTGCGAGTTTCTGTCAGCACTATACCAAAATTCAGTCAGAAGTACGGCTATTTTGAGGTAAGGGATGTTATTTTCTTCTTAAATGATATTATTTTCTTCAATATCATTATGCCGAAATATTGGTGAACGTTTTTATCAAATTTGGAACTTTTTGTGCCGGAGTTACTATTCACGTATACGGTACTATTCACGTATACGGCACTATTCACGAATACGTCAATATTCAAAGAAAAATTATTTTTTTTTCTTTTCGTCCAAAATATCTATTGTGGATACTAGCTTTGATTGTATCCATGTTTTGATCATTCTTGAATTTTACACCACTATGATTATTTTTGAGGTATTTTTGGACATGGATAAAACAAAGTACGAATCCTTAATCCTTGTCATTTTGTTTCACTGGATTCGCTTCTTTAAAAATATTTTTTTATCATCTTCAGTCTTAAAGGATGTTATTATTGAATATCTTTGGCCTGTAGTGCAAAGATGAATGATTTATGATGAATATCTTTGGCCTGTAGTGCAAAGATGAACAGGTGTTTAGATGAACATGACCAACAGATGAATATCCTTGGTCTGTAGTGCAAGGATGAATATATGATTCAAGATGTGCATTGATTGATGTTACAGGGATAAAAATATTGTTGATGGACTGTTAAATTCATAGACATTAGTAGATTTCATCCTCTACGTAACTCTTCTATGAATTAATATTTTCCGCTACGAATATTGATTTAAAACTTGTTGTCTATTGTATTCTATTAGATTTTTTTTCCCTGTTGAAGGCTAACGATAATTTGTTGTATATTATCTTAGTCATAATATTCTTTACTGAGCTAGTTGAGCTCACCCTTTTCCTTTTTGTTCCATTTTTCTTCTCAGGAGATGAGAATATAGCGAGTACGAGTCGGGGTATGAATCGATGGTCCTTGAGAGAGTTGTTTAGTAGTCCTCACCATTTTTGTAAAATAATATATCAATAATTGTATTGAGGACATAGTTGGGTATGTATATTGTCTAGATGACAATGTTTGTATTCAAACTCACAGTTTATGGGTTGTAAAAGTTGTAGTTGTTTCTGTACCATGTATTTGGCGACTCAAAATGGGTTGGATGGAATGAACCTATTTTGGGGGCGTCACAGTTGGTATCAGAGCTTAGGGATATGATCTCTGACGGAGATCAGGGAATAGAACTAGGAGGGGAGAGACGAGTAAATCCTTCGCTAGTGTGTCCTACCTAAGCTTATTTGTTAGTTGGTCAGTATATAGGGATATTATGTGATATATTGATTTCCTTAATTAACCCTTGTTTTATGACAGCATTTGAGAATGTCGACTGAGAATATTAACAGTGGAAATGAGACCGTGGAGACGCCTGTACTCACCAACGAGGAGAACATGCAACAGGCTGGCAATGTTCCTCCTGTAAACAACACCACTGATCAGACGATGAACGACGCAATGTTTAGAAGCTTTTTGCAGTTCATGCAAAATCAGACGAGGGAGACTCGTGTTCAAAATACAGGAGGAAATGATAACAATTCACGGGTTGTCACAGCCAAGCAGTTCAAAGAGTTGGGACCACCAAAATTTAAGGGAAAGCCAGATCCGATCATGGCGGAGACATGGGTCAAGCAAATTACCAAGATATTCGATGTCTTGGGATGCACGGAGGAACAGAAGGTTCCATTCGCCACCTTTATGTTCTGTGGCGAGGCAGACTACTGGTGGGAGTCTATGAAGCGTACCCATCCAGCCTCACTCAGCATGTCTTGGGAGACGTTTTAGAAACTATTTAATGACAAATACTTTCCTGAAAGTGTTCGTCATATGAAGGAAGTGGAGTTCATCAGATTAGAACAAAATAACATGACGGTGTCTCAGTACGAGGCAAAGTTTGCAGAGTTATCCAGGTTTGCACCTCATTTAGTGGAGAATGAGGAACGTATGACGCGGATGTTTCTGAGAGGTTTGAAACCCGGCATACGACAATATCTCATCTCTCATAAATTTTCTCTCTATTCAGATGTTGTTAACAGGGCTCAATTATTGGAGCGAGATAACGAGTACGGTCAACCGAGGTACCACAATCAGGATCATACTGGAGATAGCGGTCAGCAAAACAATAATAACCAGTGGAGAAAGAAAAAGACGGACAAAAATGGTAACCACTCTGGTGGTAATCATAGCTATGAAAATAGAAGAAGCGAGTCAGAAGGAGATTTTAAAAAGAGAAGATTTAACAACGACCATGTGAAGACGACAGTGCCAGCAGCAACTGGTTCTAAGGGAGGAGAAAGACCACCAGTCATATGATACAAATGCGGGAAAGAGGGACATATCAGTCCAAACTGCCCACAACAGTTCAAGGTATGTTATAATTGTGGAAAGGAAGGACATATCGTTCGAGATTGTACGGTAGCGAAACCAATTCCAGCGGGATGGTGATTCAGAAGGCTGTCCCAGAAAAGTCAAAGTCAACGGTTCCTGGAAGAGCGTTTGTTGTGACTGGTCAAAATACGAGGAACCCAAACAAGTTGATCACGGGTAAGCTATTTATAAATTCTTGCGAAGTTTATACCTTACTTGATACCGGTGCTACCCATTCATTTATCTCTCCTGCTTGCGCTCAACGTTTAAACTTGACTCCGGAAAAATTAGACTTTGACCTATCTGTGGAAACTCCGTTAGGAGAAACTTTTATCACATCCACTGTTTATAAATCTTGTTTCATTCAAGTTGGCACCATCACCTTACCTGTTGACCTGATCTCTTTAAAGATACTTGCTTTTGATGTGCTTTTAGGGATTGATTGGTTAACTACTCATCATGCCAAAATTGATTGTTTTCGTAAGGTTGTTAGTTTTCATATTCCTAATCAACCTGTTGTTCGAATTCAGGCAACTAAACCATTAAAATCAATCACTGTCATATCTAATCATAAAGCTATTCGTTTATTGAAAAACGGATGTCAAGCTTTCTTAGCCCATGTTATGGATTTGAATAAAGACACGTCAACATTGAATAATATTCCTGTTGTTATTGACTTTCCTGACGTATTTCCTGAAGAACTTCCCGGTCAACCCCCAGAACGTGAAGTTGAATTCTTTATTGATCTTAAACCTGGTACAAAGCCCATTTCTAAAACCCCATATCGAATGGCTCCTATTGAACTTCAGGAGTTAAAAGTCCAACTACAGGAGTTATTGGACATCGATTTCATTCGTCCTAGTACATCTCCTTGGCGTGCTCCTGTTTTATTCGTAAAGAAGAAAGACGGGAGTATGCGACTTTGTATTGACTATCGGGAATTGAACCATGTCACCATCAAGAATAGGTATCCTCTACCTCGTATTGATGACTTGTTTGACCAGTTGCAAGAAGCACAATTCTTTTCAAAAATCGATCTTCGTTCTGGATATCATCAGCTGAAAATTAGAACTGAGGATATTCCAAAGACTGCCTTCAGAACTCGGTATAGGCATTATGAATTCTTAGTCATGTCTTTTGGATTGACTAATGCTCCTGCTGCTTTCATGGATATGATGAACTGAGTATTCAAGGACTATTTGGATCAATTCATTGTTGTCTTTATTGATGACATCCTCATATATTCCAAAAGCCGTGAAGATCATGAGCACCATTTGAAGCTGGTACTCCAAAGGCTTCGTGAAAACAAGTTATATGCTAAGTTGAAGAAATGCGAGTTCTGGCTTGAGGAAGTAGCATTCCTTGGGCACGTGGTGTCAAAAAATGGAGTATCTGTTGACCTGACGAAGATTGAAGCAATACAAAGTTGGGAGCAACCGAAGTCGGTCACTGAAGTACGTAGCTTTTTGGGCTTAGCTGGTTATTATCGAAGATTCATGGAAGGGTTTTCTCGAATTGCTACTCCATTAACTCAGCTAACTCGGAAGGATACAAAATTCGTATGGAGCGAGGAATGCGAGAAGAGTTTCCAAGAGCTTAAGAGGAGACTTATTTCGGCACCTGTTCTAACAATACCATCTGGTTCGGATGGATTTGTTATCTACAGCGATGCTTCAGGCAAAGGGTTAGGATGTGTTCTCATGCAACGTGGGAAAGTCATAGCATATGCCTCGCGACAACTTAAAGAGTATGAGAGGAATTATCCTACTCATGATCTAGAGTTGGCAGCAGTCGTTTTCGCGCTAAAAATCTGGAGGCACTATCTATACGGGGAGAAAGTGGAGATATATTCAGATCATAAAAGCCTCAAATATTTCTTCACTCAAAAAGAACTCAACATGCGGCAACGACGTTGGCTCGAGTTGTTGAAAGATTACGACCACACTATTCAATACCATCCTGGAAAAGCGAACGTGGTAGATGATGCATTGAGTAGAAGATCATATGCAGGAATGAATGCAATGATGTCAAGTATACGCATAGAGCCAACTTTAATAGAAAAGTTAAGGTTGCTCAAGCCACCGATCCGGAGCTGATGCATATGAAGACGAAAGTACAAGAAGGTGTCATTCCAGAAGCGAGAATTGATGAAGAAGGAATACTTCGAGTCCACTCCAGACTTTGTGTTCCTAACGATTCTGATTTGAAGTACAAGATCATGATGGAGGCACACAATACACCGTTTACAATTCATCCTAGAAGTACCAAAATGTATCGTGATCTTCGACATACATTTTGGTGGAACAATATGAAGAGAGAGATTGCAAAGTTTATTTCAACGTGTTTAACTTGTCAACGTGTAAAGGCGGAGCATCAAGTGCCAAAGGGTCCATTGCAACCACTTGAGATTCCAAAATGGAAGTGGGAACACATTACTATGGATTTCGTTACGGGTCTTCCTACGGTTTCTCAAGGCATCAATGCTATTTGGGTTATTGTTGATAGATTAACCAAGTCTGCTCATTTCTTGCCGATACGGGAGACTTATTCCCTTGAACGTCTTGCTCAAATGTACGTAAATGAGATTGTAAGATTGCATGGCATGCCAGTATCCATAGTTTTGGATCGTGACCCAAGATTTACTTCAAGATTTTGGGTTAGCTTGCAAAAAGCTATGGGTACGGAGTTACGATTCAGTTCGGCATACCATCCTCAAACGGACGGACAATCAGAGAGGACTATTCAAACTCTTGAAGATTTATTAAGACTCTGTGTCCTAGACTTCAAGGGCAGTTGGGATAAATATTTACCATTGGTGGAATTCTCCTACAACAACAGTTATCAGGCAAGCATTGGTGTGGCCCCATTTGAAGCATTGTATGGACGAAAGTGTCGCTCTCCAGTATGTTGGGACGAGGTGGGTGAAGCAACATTGTTGGGACCCGAGTTAGTACGTATGACTACGGAGAAGATCCAAATGATTCGACAACGTATACAAACGGCACAAGATCGACAAAAGAGTTATGCGGATCTTCATCGAAAGGACGTAGAATTTAGTGTTGGGGATCATGTATTGTTGCGTGTTGCCCCATGGAAGGGAGTTACAAGATTCGGGAAGAGAGGAAAGCTTAATCCACGATTTATTGGTCCGTTTCAAATTCTTGATCGAGTAGGTAATGTAGCCTATAGACTCGTGTTACCTCCAAGTATGTCTCGTGTTCATAATGTTTTTCATATATCTGTGCTTCGTAAATATGTGAAAGACCCGAACCACGTCATTGAGTTGGAACCGGACGAGATAGCCGAAGATTTAACGTATGAGGAGGTACCTGTCAAGATCTTGGATAGGAAGGAGCATGTCCTACGCACAAAGGTCATACCACAAGTTAAAGTTTTGTGGAGGAATCATGCTATAGAGGAAATGACCTGAGAGTTGGAAACGGAAATGAAAGCGAGGTATCCTCACCTTTTCGAAACACCAGGTACGTATGTCAATTTTGAGGACGAAATTTCATAAGGAGGGGAGGTTGTAAGACCCCAAATAATTAATAAATGAAATTTAATGTCCTTTAATTATTATTTTGAATAGTAAGGGTTGATTTGATTAATGAGGATAGTTATGGGTAAAATACGCAAATATTTCAAAATAAGCAAGTGGTTATAAAATATTCATTGTTGTCGGGGAATATTCGTTTGGTCGTGAAATATTCGTACTATCGGGGAATATTCGTACGACGGCACAGCCATGTGTGGGCCCCATAACGGAAAGCGATTGGAGGAAGAAAACGACAAATATAAGTTGTTTAAAAATAACGGCGTAGTTGTTACCGTTTACACTGTTGGAATACCCGGTGGTTAAAATACAGTAATACGCGTTGTTGCACAGTAGCACACGGTATTGCACAGTATTTTGAATTATTGATCCTTACGTAAGAAGGCACTACTCAATAATTGCTACAGGAGTTACTGTTCATTACTTTATTGTTTCAATAATTGCTGCGTTGATATTTATATTATTATTGTTTCAATAATTGTCATTGCACAGTATTTTTTATTATCAGATCAATAATTCATATTATTTGAATAATATTATCAGATAACATTATTGGAAATGTCTAGAAAGTTCTGTCAAGGAGAGGTTTGGTCATCTAATTGCGCGCCAGTAAGGAGAAATCCTTATTGGAAAGCCCCCTCTATCCTGAGAACGACCTGGTTGTCAGTACTGTGATTCTGTAATATTATTTTTAATAATTAATTATTGATTATTATGATAAAGAAAATATTTATTTTATGTGGATATAGATGGAGAAAATTTTTAATGTGACAATTGTTGAAAATTAATATTTTATCTTTTTCTGATAAAATAACTCATTTAAATATATTATTTTAATAATATATTAACGATGATATTTTTACAATGAATGTGGGATATATGAGTATATGAGGAGGTAGAGTATTTTTGTGGCATTAAATATTTAACACATGTTTTGTGTGTCGGTGGACATAATTTTTGACCGAAAATTGAGTATAGACTGTAAAATCGTCCGTTTGTGGATTTCGGTCAATTTCTGTTTGGAATTTGGAAAAATTTTCTTCTGCAAAGTTCTAGAGAATGGAATTTCCCATGGAAAGTCGCGAGTTTCAAATTTTTCTGATTAACAGGCTATTTTCTATAAATTATTGAAGTTACAAAAAATAAAATATTTTTTTTTATTAATTATGGTGGGACCCACTTTTTGGTGGGTGTTGAATACACATGGGCTGCTGAAATTTTCAGCATTGAGGGGCTGAAGTTGTCAACAAGCATGCGTAGGAATGTTGATTAATAATAATATTATTTTATTATTTAGTCTCCTTTGGCGTTCTAACATTTTCCTATAAATAGAGGGCTAAGTTAGAATTAAAAATCACACCAGAAACAAAGTTTTCTCTCTTTCTCTCTCTATATTATCGAGCGTATTCTTGTGAGTATACTTTGAGTGTTGCTATACGGTGCGAGTTTCTGTCAGCACTATACCGAAATTCAGTCAGAAGTACGGCTATTTTGAGGTAAGGGATGTTATTTTCTTCTTAAATGATATTATTTTCTTCAATATCATTATGCCGAAATATTTGTGAACGTTTTTATCAAATTTGAAACTTTTTGTGCTAGAGTTACTATTCACGTATACGGTACTATTCACGTATACGTCACTATTCACGAATACGGCACTATTCACAGAATTTTTTTTTTCGTCCAAAATATCTATTGTGGATACTAGCTTTGATTGTATCCATGTTTTGATCATTCTTGAATTTTACACCACTATGATTATTTTTGAGGTATTTTTGGACATGGATAAAACAAAGTACGAATCCTTAATCCTTAATCCTTGTCATTTTGTTTCACTGGATTCGCTTCTTTAAAAATATTTTTTTATCATCTTCAGTCTTAAAGGATGTTATTATTGAATATCTTTGGCCTGTAGTGCAAAGATGAATGATTTATGATGAATATCTTTGGCCTGTAGTGCAAAGATGAACAGGTGTTTAGATGAACATGACCAACAGATGAATATCCTTGCCCTGTAGTGCAAGGATGAATATATGATTCAAGATGTGCATTGATTGATGTTACAGGGATAAAAATACTGTTGATGGACTGTTAAATTCATAGACTTTAGTAGATTTCATCCTCTACGTAACTCTTCTATGAATTAATATTTTCCGCTGCGAATATTGATTTAAAACTTGTTGTCTATTGTATTCTATTAGATTTTTTTTCCCTGTTGAAGGCTAACGATAATTTGTTGTATATTATCTTAGTTATAATATTCTTTACTGAGCTAGTTGAGCTCACCCTTTTCCTTTTTGTTCCATTTTTCTTCTCAGGAGACGAGAATATAACGAGTACGAGTCGGGGTATGAATTGATGGTCCTTGAGAGAGTTGTTTAGTAGTCCTCACCATTTTTGTAAAATAATATATCAATAATTGTATTGAGGACATAGTTGGGTATGTATATTGTCTAGATGACAATGTTTGTATTCAAACTCACAGTTTATGGGTTGTAAAAGTTGTAGTTGTTTCTGTACCATGTATTTGGCGACTCAAAATGGGTTGGATGGAATGGACCTATTTTGGGGGCGTCACAAATTCCTTAACCCAACTTTTAATTTCGGTACTTAGAAACTTTTCATGATAATTAGCTTTTAGTTTTTTGTAATTGAAATTTCATGGCTAATTGTTAAATCTATGATGTTGTATATGTTTATTAACATGTATAATTCAATTATATATGATCTATATGTGTTTTAGAGTAATTAATCCATGAGATTATGTTCAAATTAGAGTTTTATAGTTTAATTACAGAGAAAAATATATGAATATGGCTTGTAAGTACAAGAAATTATGTTTAAATTGCATATTAATCGGTAAATTGATGAATGATTATGTTTATACATATAAAAACAAAATGAACAAAACTTAATCGGACTGATTTGGTGTTCTAACGAATATGTGATTTATGATTTCATGAAATTTGACGAAACTTTGAAAATAGCAAGAACATGAAAATTATGGCTTTGAATCATGTTGTTTATGTGACTTAAAGTGTTAAAAACATGCTAAAAGTGTCATTAAGTGGTTATGTTAAGTTTAGAACAGTTGGGTGAAATTGTATTAATTGTCTGTGTGAAGTTTTGGCCTAAATTGGCCCTGTTCTGTGTTCTTCACGAACTGCAAGTTTAGAACATATGGTTGAACTAGTGTGAGATTTTGGCCTAAATTGGTCTTGTTATGTGTTCTTCGCGAACTGCAGAAACTGAGTTTGGATAAGCCTGCCCCGGCGACCAAAATAAATAAATAATAATAATAATAATAAATAAATAAATAAAATATTTATGAAATAAAATGAATATTTTAGTTGAAATATTTATGGAAAAAAATAAATATTCGATGGAAATTATTATTAAAATATTTATAAAATAAAATAAATATTTTAATTGAGATATTTATGGAATAAAATAAATATTTGATGGAAATTATTATTAAAATATTTATAGAATAAAATAAATATTCGATGAAAATTATTATTAAAATATTTATCAAATAAAATAAATATTTTAGTTTAAATATTTATGAAATAAAATATTCGATGGAAATTATTATTAAAATATTTATCAAATAAAATAAATATTTTAGTTGAAATATTTATGGAATAAAATAAATATTTGATGGAAATTAATATGAAATAATTTATTCGAGTGTAATAATAGTAAAGGAAAGAAAATATTCTAATTTAATTAAGTAATTAAATTTGAAGGGTAATGATTTGTTAAATAAAATGGATTTTATATTAAATAATTAAGTGAAAATGTGACTAATGGACAATATAATAAGAGAATTATAAGAATAAATTAGAAAAGGTCTTGTGACCTTATAACTGCTATATTTTGTAACTGGTTCAACCACGTTAAAAAAAATGATGTCCATGAGATGATATGATGTTGTTTAATATTAAGATCTGAGATTTTAGTCCTGTATATGTTATCATTCTTTAAAAGCATGATTCCTGTTATACAATACTTATTCGATTATATACAACTAGAATTTTATTATTCAAATTGAATATCAATTATTGTTGAACCTTGTAAGACTAGCGAACCCTTATTGATTCGACTAGTCCATAGTTGATGAACATTCTAAATTTCAGAACCATTGTTGAGCTTATCAAAACCAAACTTCCTTTGGTGTGGACTCTAATGTCAAACTGAGATGAATAACCCTGTTATAGGGGATTAATTATGCTTTAGCGTTAAGATATTGTGCACAATATGGTACTAAAGGCTGATCCCCCTAGATACGAGAAGAAGAGACCATAGTCTTATGATTGTTAAAGGACTCAAGTATAAACACTTGACAACCTAGGACGTAGTTCAAGGTCTTATGACCCTCAGAAGTTCTTTTGGTTCTTGTTATTCATTCTTGATTTAAAAGCCAAGTTTTCTTATTTTAGAAGTCTTTGATTCATTAACATGTTATTATTTTATTTTTATATTATTATACTTGTGGGCAATCGTGCTCACTCTTGTGTAATAATAACATTGCAGTTAAGAACGAAAGGTCTGACGAGCCTTCTACTAGCAAAGGCAAGGGCAAAGTTAACAAGTGATGAAGACTTGTTGTTTATTTGATGTATTTATGTTTCAAAGTTATGTTAAAGTTGTGTAAGACTTATTATTTATTTATATTTCCGCATTTGAGATTTAAGGTTAGTATGACCTGAGATTAATGTATTTACATTCAGATGTTGTAACTCCATAAGGAGAGGATTTATTTCTATCTATTTATGGGTTTTCATTTAATATGGGTAGATAGATACATGATGTTTAGATAGTGAACACCAAATTTTATGGGAATTGAAGTACCCGAATTTAGGGGTGTCACATGTAGTAGCCTTATAGGAAATCGAGAACATAGCGGTGGTAAACTCTTATCGAGTTCTAAGAAATGAATTCCTTAATTCATTGAAGATAATAAAAGATTTTATGTTCTTATATGATAAACTTATGTGTTTGCGAGTATCGATTAATAACTAAAACTTAAAATTATGTTGTCAAGATGACCGATGTTGGAGGATCTAGTCGAGCTGGGGAGGAGGAACTCCTAGTACCTAGAAGGGATGAGCCCCGAGACATTCATGTCTTCTGGGAGCAGTTGGTACAGAGAGAGCCATCTCCGTTGTTCATTGTTGTTGGTCAGGAGCATGAGCCTGTGACTGATCCGGAGGAGGATCCTGAGGAGGAAGAGGAAGAAGATGAGTTCCCACCGAACACTTGAGCTAGTTCATCATTTGCATCAATCTCCACTTCGGATTCTTCATCATCACTCCATGTTTAGAAGGTTTTGTTCTTTTTGAACTCTTTAGGGACTAGCTTTCCTTTGTTTTTAAGCTGGAAACAATCCTTCTTGAAGTGACCTGGTCATCCGTATTCAAAACATGTTTCTTCAGTTAACTTGTTTTTGAGTTTGTTTGAATTGAATACATTCTTCCTTTTATTCTTTCTTTGAAGTAATCCTTTAAGTCTTCATGAGATCATGGCTATTTCATCATCTGAATTATCTTCAAGTTCCTCTTCAATTCCTGCATTAAGAGCTAGCACTTTCTTTCGAGGAACTTCTTCCTCGTCATCATATCTTTTTAATTGATGTTCATATTCTTCCAATTCACCCAAGAGAGTTAAAATATCCATAGATGAAATTTTAACAGAATTTGAAGAGTAGTGATTTTGGATGCAAACCTTTTGGGCATATCCCGAAGTAGCTTACGATTGATTTCACTTTGTGGAATTGACTTATCGAGCAACTTCAAGGAGTTTTTAAGTACTAGAAATCGTGCTTGAGCCATTTTGATTGTTTCATCTTTTTCTAGGTTGAACATTTTATAGTCATGCGTGAGCATGCTTAACTTAACTTCTCGTACTTTGGATGTACCTTCTTGACTCACTACTAGAGTATCCCATATCTCATTTGCTGTGTTGCATGATGAGACTTTATCTATTTCAGATTGTACCATGCCTATGAGAAGTGTACTCATGGCCTTTGAATCATACCAAACCATATAAGTTTCGGTTGAATTCATCTCGAGTAGAGTTTTTGGAGTGTAGTCATTTTTCCTTGGAATGACTGATCCATTCTCTACCACCCACCATTCCCATGGATCTCTTTTTAGGTAGATCCTCATTCGAAATTTCTAAAAATTGTATTTCTCCGTTCCATAGAGTAATGAAGGTCGGTTTGTTGATTTTCTTTCTTGATGAGTGTTCCCGAATTGTGCCATGTCTGAATCTTTCCCTAGAAGTCACCTTTAAGACCAAGATAAATAGAGCCAAGCTCTGATACCAAATGAAATTTAAGTAGGCACACTTAGAAGGGGGGAGGTTGAATAAGTGTAGGAACAAACAATGTCAAACTTTTGAACAAATAAAAATGCTTTTGTTTATTCAATGCTGGGCGCTGGATTCTAAATCCTTAAAGACCATATTATTAAAACAAGATGTTGAATTTATTTTAACACTTTTCAATATGCTTAATTTAGAAACTTAAACTTTATCATAATATGATTATGTGTATGCAGGTTGTCGAATTAATTTTCTAGACTTATAGATATTGAATGCATGCTACTGGATTGAATATAAAATGATGAGAAAATTTAACACAATAAGCAATCACACAAACATAAGAATTTTTACATGGTTCAACTACTACCCTCTATAATAGTAGCCTAATCCACGTCCAATACCAATTAGTATTGGAGACTCATTTTTATTAATCAACTTTAATTAAAATACAAGTTTTCAACCACTTGAGCACCTTTGCTCCTTATGCACCTATGCACTCTCAAGCACTTATGCTTTCCTCAAACTTGATTATAACAATACCGTAACCCAAATTGGATTACCACACAGATTTAGATAATATCAATTGTATGAAAAATTGAAATATAAATAGAGGTCTATTGATCAAAAGCAATTAATCACTTAACAATGCAAGGCTCTAGTATGCAATGATGAACAAGAAAGATATTACCAGTTATACGTTATAAGATCACTGCAGAAATCAACCACATAGTACTTCTTCAATGAGAATCGCAGTTAGAAGTATGAAGAAGAAGTAGTAGAAAGACAATTAACTGTTGTCTATATATTTTTAAGCGCAGTATGTTTTTCTAATCCTTTCTTATCCTTAGACCCTGTTCTTTTATAGGCCAACTTAGTAATTGGACCGTTAGGGACAGATTTCACAAATCATGCATTTGATGACATATTAGTACAACATCCAGATTATGTGCCAATCACGATATGATCAAATCTATTTCAGTCATATAGCTTATGTAGAATACTGTTATAAGTGATTAGGATATTTCGCTAAAATCATATTATATAACAGTGCTTGATGAAAAAATTAGTCCTGATTGTGTGCCCATCACGTGGTAAAAGCAGATCCCTTGTGATTCCTATTTTATGTAAGGCATTGTTATTAGAGAATAAAAAGGATTGATGGAATTATGATATATAGCTATATATTAGTAACTTATTATCTGGAAGCCCAATGATAATTTGATCACCTTTCCATAAATATCACACAGCCACTAGTAGCGCACTAAGTTATTACCATATAAGATTTAACATTAAGTGGGTCGGTGAGAAAAATTATTTTCCTTAGATTATGCAATTATATGAAGCATGATTTATGGCAATTACTTTAAACTACCATTTACTCCAAGATCTTGTAAAAGCTATCTCACGAATTATGGTAACAACAATTAGCTTTCTAAAATCCATTTACTCCTGAATTAATATCATTTTAGAGTAATATGTTCAAAATAATTATATGTATATATGTAATGCAAATGCCCTAAAGCCTTGTATCGAAAAGTAATTAATGCAAAGATCTTACATTTATCTCCTAGGACTCAAAATGACTTTCATCCTTCAAAGACTTCAGGTCTTTATGTTTTCCTCCTTAATGTTCCTATAATGCCATTTCTTTTCCTGAAATTTCATAGAACATGATTAGAAATATAATATGGTCATCATCAAAACATTTAGGATGGAGTATGACATAAGTCAACATACATACAACTTCACTTAATGTTTCACTAAGATCAACACACTTCTTATTACATCAAATTAACTATTTCATATTATAAATCAAGAACACCAAAGTTGATATAACCCTCTCTGAATGCTATATACCCATATCAACTTAAATTCACATACGATAGAATTAAGATGCACACCTCAATTAATGAATGCACTATATCTCTATTCGAATTACAATTAAAGTAGGTTTAAGCACAAATTCTTCATTAGATTACATGCGATGCATATGTATATCTCTATCATAAGCATAAATTATGAATCCCAACGACATGCAGAAATCATAATCACACAGCTATTATGAGTAGATCTTAACCTATATTCCATCTCTCAATTTCATACAAATTATCAAGTAATTGTTGATAATGCAATTTAAATAATTAAGCACAAATCATAATAGACAATCCTAAGAATAATCTCAATGAATTAATATGGAAGTATTTTAAATCTTCGTTACACAAAAAGATCCATTGTAGACTGAAATAGTAAATTAGTTCAACAACATTTAATAAGAAACCAAAATCCACAAATAGAATAGCATTCTGAATAAAAAATAAAGATGAAGATAGAGAATAAATTAAAATTTGTGAAGTAATCTGCTACTCTTCCTCACTCTCGTGTTGAATCCCTCGTGCTAGCCTTCTCGCTTCAATTCTCCAAGATCTGATGTAAAACCAACAATTTATTTAATGATGATGATAATACCATTTTTGCCCTTCAAATTGACCTTATATACTCCCCAAATTGCGGCCCAAATCAATCAGCACAAGATCTTCTGTTAATTGTCGCGTACCCCCGCCCCGGTGGTTATTTAGTACTGAGAAAGCCCGCCTCGACGGGTGTACATTAACTCTGCATAAAATAACCCCTGCCCCGGAAGGTGTTTTGGCATGTAGAAGCCCGCCCCAGCGGGTGTGCTGGCGAACAACTGCAAATTATTGCCTTTAAATCCTAATTTTGTTGTTTTCACCCTCTATTCCAATTCCTGCAATACAAACAAAGAAAATAAGTAAAAAGATACTAAACACACTCAAAGTAGAAAAGAATCAAGCCCGAAAGGTAACCAATTCGTAGGTATAAAATCGACTCATCAAATACCCCCAAACTTAAGACTTTTCTTATCATCAAGCAAAACACAATGCAAATGCAAACTAACTACTTGTCTACGAATCCAGCTGTTAGACAGTATGAAATACAACAATCTTGCCTCAGAGAAATCACAATAGCTATGACTAGTAAATCTAACCACGGCAGATCAACAATCCCATATCAATCTACCAATCAACACCTGTTATCACTAACACAGTGTCTATGTGCTCAACAACCATGAAAACCAACTATAGTTCAAATATTTCACATAATATTGCTTTTAGAGGAAATGTCATAGTCTTAACTTAAGAAATTGCGTAAACAAGCCAAATTTCAGCTAAAACTATGCAATTATCAAGTCAGAAGTTAATACGGGATTTGTTTGCTACCTTTATTCAATTAAGGGGCATTTTTTTCTCTTTTTCATGTATTTCTACTTTACACATAATTGTGCAATGTTTAGTCTTCTTAGGCTTTTCAGTGCTACCCATTTAGCGAGCTTTCGACCAACGACTCCCAAACCAGATGACTTTAAGGCGCTGGGTGTAAAGACATCCCCTAGGGCATACTTACTCAAGTAACAAAGGACCACAAAACTAAAGAGTCACGGTGTTTATTCATATTTTTCTTTTCTTTTTCCTGACTCTATTAATTTATTTAACTAAATCAAGTATCTTCCCCCAAACGTAGGTCCTTGCATAATATTAGCCTTTACTACCAGTTCATTGAATTCTCTTTATTAAAACCCAAATTTCCCTCGAAATGACAATTATGTGATTATTTCAACTAAGTTGGTCAAAATGGTCATCATATTGTGCTATCTAGTTACATCAGTTTTAAACAGAAAAGGATTTATATCATGCTATGAAATTACGTCCATGCCTTAGTTATCAAAACTAACCAATATCTATGTAATTCCATTCTCATCATAGGCCAAGTTAAATTCATACAAACCGACAAGCTAGAATCATGCAACATGAATAAACTATGGGAAATATATGGTAAACAACTAAACTATAAAAACAATTTTTTTTGTGATTTTCAGTTTTTTTTTATACAAACTAAATGACAAAAACTACCATGCAACGAATATGCCAACAAAATGCAATGGAAAAATACTATGCATAAACTAAAGATGCGATGCAACAACCCCAAACTTACAATAAATAATGTCTTCATTGTGAAAGAAATAGAAGAATTCAAGTACAGAGGACTTCCCTGAATGGCTAAGCGTCAGGCTCAACCACCTCAACATCCAAAATAGAGGGAGGGTAAGCTGGTAGTGGCCGGGGAGAAGGAAATTAGAAAGGCTCATCGTTTGGATTCAAGCGCGCAAACATGTCGGCCAATGATCCGTTGAAGCTATTTTATGTGGAAAACATGTGATCATGTCTTTCAGCTAGCCTCTTCAATCTCTAATCCTCTAATTTGTTTTGTGTATATAAGTGTTGCTGAAGACTCCGAAATTAGGTGATAAACATGGACTTTGTGTGCGATGTAGTGGATGAAGTAGCAAGATCAAATTCTGGAACATCATCACCCTCAAAGTCTTCGTCATCCTTATCCTCAGCTTCAGCCTCATCGTCCTTAGAAGCTGACCGAAGTGTAAATCCAAGTCCCCTTGGGTGCGACTCTCCCCTTTCCAAACTGTATACCTCGCAATTAACTTGTTATCCAACAGTTGAAGTAGCTGTTGCACCGGCTCATCGGTTGCCTATCTAACACCAGCGTGGTGGCACAACCCACAAATGAAGGATAGGTGTGGCGATCCTATCGGTATAGAACCTCTCAAGCAGCACCGAATAGAAAAATTTATAGTTGACCCTACATCGATAGCGAAGTCCTTGAGAATTGCATACAACAAAAGGAATTTTTCTTTTGTCACTTCACTCACGTGTTGGGAAGGTACAAGTTCGGCACATAAGAAGGCATACCAAATTTTACCATAACGGCTTAAATCCTTGCTTAGAAACAAGGTACCCCCCTTCTTTCCCTTTAACCACACAGTGTCTGACCTGCAAATTTTTGTAAAAATGTTATCTTAATTTGGCCCACTGTCTCTATAAGCTGTGTACTGGAAAACTTCATGAGCTCCTAGGTCATAATACTCATTTATAGCTTCGGTACTGAAAGGCACCATCTTCCCCCCTAACGAAAGCAGAGAATTGAGCCTTGTCTTCTGCATTTGTGTAGAATTCCTTGACCACATCCACCACCACCGCTTTGGGCTGATCAGTGAAAGTATCCTAGCCCTGTTCATTGATCTGATGCCCCATCTCATCGTCAAATTCATCTAGTCTAAGTCCTCGCTCAGGGGTAAGTGCATTATTTGCCAGATAATCAAATTTCCCCCCTGTTGCAGCACTTATGAACTTTCTTCTGTCAAACTGTCTAGTTGGGGTGGATGGAACCTTACTCCGCTATCTTTTCAGTGTTTTGGGTAGCATGGTTGTATAACTCAGTCATTTCCCAAAACTATAATGTAACTAATGGATAGTGTATAACCCCCTTGTGGCAACTCTTGTTGACACCCTTTTTCAAACACCTGGTGTGCGAAGTGATGTTGTTTTCCAATGGTTTCTTCCAAAGTTAGTGTCCAATCCAATTAGTCCATATGATAGCAAACTATAGCAAAATATAAATAAGTAAAAATAATACTTCGAAATCACCATAAAAAATGCCATATTGCCAAACTGTTCAATGTAGCACTGCCAATGTCTCACCCCAAAACTTTGATCCAAATCAAATGAACAATTGACTATGATTGCAATGAATGAAGGCTTACCTGATTGAAGATAATGTAAGTTAGAATTGAACCTCAAATAATTACAGAACTTTGGTCAATTTTTTCTGCCCTGGATGGTACCCGTAAGAAGGGAATTGAATAACCATAATTTATGTTGATGCTTGAATTAAGGTTTTGAATCTCTGAAATCTGGATTGTGTTATGTGTAGGAGGGAAGATTGTGGTCAAATTTAATGTGGATAGTGTTTGGATTGGATGTGGAGAGGGTTTGGTCTCTATGGTTTGAAGTTGGGAAGAGGAGGGAGTGTTATTGTTCGACTGAGATTGAGTATTTTAAAATCTGTAAATCGTGATGCCCACCGGGGCGGCATGTTTTTGGCTTAGGAAGTAGGCCGTGACAGCATCCAACAGAGGGCTTAGCATCGGGGCGCATTCCAAGCTCGCTAGGGTGGGCATACAACAGAGGGTTTTCCGCCGGGGTGACATTATCAAGTAAAACAAAGCCTACTAGGGCGGGTATTGAATTTCCTGTACAACAAGTTTTTCCTCTGTTCTTGACTTTGCTCAACAAGTTTACTACTCGATTAGCTTCCTTCAATGTGTTCTATCTTGGATCACTGAACTTTAGCATGATTCCCCTTTGTAATTAACCTCTTCAACACCTATAATGATAACATTAATCAAAGATCAGAGTAAACATTATGGAGAAAGAACGAGTAAACTTTTCTCAATAACAACTAACTAACTAACTATGCATAAACTATCTATTATACCACCTATTGAAAAACTTGAATCTAACTAATAAAAACAAAAGTAATAATTGGGTTGCCTCCTATAAAGCGCTTGATTAAGAGTCTTTCACCCTGACTACTCCTTATTTAATGGCGAATCGGCAAGAGTGATTGAGGATTTCTGGCGATCAACGTCACCACCCCAATAATGCTTTAAACGATGTCTGTTGACTTTAAATGTTTCATCTTGATTCCTCCCAACTAGTTTAACGGCGCCATGTGGAAATACTGTTTTGATGATAAATGGACCCGACTACCGAGATTTTAGCTTTCTAAGGAAAAGCTTTAATCTTGAGTTAAAGAGGAGAACTGCTTGACCCGGCTCAAACTTTCTTTTAATTATTTTCTGATCATGCCATCACTTAACTTTCTCTTTGTATAAATTATAATTTGTATATGTATGCAGGAAAAACTCATCTAGCTCATTCAGATGGAGAAGTCGCTTTTCCCCCGTAGCCGTGGGATCAAAATTCAGCTTCTAGATAGCCCAATAGGCTTTATGCTCAAGTTCCACTAGGAGATTATATACCTTGATATAGACTAGGTGATATGGACACATGCCAATCTATGTCTTGTATGTGGTGCGATACGCCCAGAGAGCATCATCCAACTTCACAGACCAGTCTTTCCATGTTGGATTCACTATTTTCTCCATAATTCTTTTCACTTCCATATTAGATACCTCTGCTTGGCCATTGGTTTGAGGGTGATATGTTGTAGCAATTCTATGCGTCACCCCATACTTTGCTAGGAGAGCTGAAAAATATTTATTAGAAAAATGGCTCCCCTCATCACTGATAATCTCTCTTGGTATACCAAATCTCGTGTAGATGTTTTTTTGTAGAAACCTCAAGACTACCTTGGCGTCATTTGTTGGTAAAGAAATGGCTTCCACCTACTTGGAGACGTAGTCCACCACCAAAAGAAAATATAAATTGTTGAACGGTGATGAAAATGGTCCCATGAAGTCAATTCCCAATACATTAAAGACTTCGACTTCCAAGTTCATGTTTAATGGCATTTCATTATGCTTGGAGATATTACCCACCCTTTGGCACCTATCACATTTTTGCACGAACTGGTGAGCGTCTTTGAATAAAGTGGGTCAATAGAATCCGTCTTATAACACTTTGGTTTCTATCCTATCGCTCCCATAATGTCCCCCATACAGTGATGTGTAACATTTATATAAGATACTCTTAACTTCTTTCTGCGGAATGTAATGACGAATTATCTTATCTGCATATTGCTTGAATAAGAAAGGCTCATCCCATATGTACCTTTTCATATCACGTAAGAATTTCTTCCTCTACTGTCGTGTCAAATCTAGAGGGAACACATTGCTCACTAAGTAGTTGACAAAATCATTAAACCATGAAATCTTTGAGCTAACTGCAAATAAATATTTGTTTGGGAAAGACTCGTTGATTAATATTTATCTTCTTTGTCTTGAACCAGGTTTTTTAACCTTGATAGATGGTCAGCCACCTAATTTTTTGTACCTTTCCTATCCCGGATTTCCATGTCAAATTCCTGGAGAAGTAGAATTCATCTTACCAATCTAGGTTTAACATATTTCTTGGAAATTAAATAACGAATAGCAGAAAGGTCCGTGAACACTACTACTTTCGTTCGAATCAAGTATGAACAAAATTTATCAACCGCATAAACCATTACAAGTAGCTCTTTCTCGATAGTTGAGTAATTGAGTTGTGCATCAGTCAATGTTTTACTAGCGTAATAGATAGCATGAAAAATCTTTTCTTTGCGTTGGCCCAAAACAACCCTTAACGCATAGTCACTAGCATCGCACATTAACTCAAACAACATATACCAATTTGGTGCCACGATCACGATGTTGTTGTCAATTTCTTCTTTAGCAGTTCAAAAGATGACAGACACTCCTCATCGAATTTAAAAGGCACATCCTTTTCAAATAAAATTCATAAAGGCTCCATGATCTTGGAGAAGTCCTTAATAAATCGGCGATAAAATTCAGTATGTCCAAGAAGACTGCGAATGCCTTTCACTGAACTTGGCGATGGCAAATTTTCTATTATTTGAAGCTTCGCCTTGTTTATTTCCAACCCCTTTCCGGATACTTTGTATCTGAGGATGATCCCTTCATGTACTATGAAATGGCACTTTTCCCAGTTGAGCACTAAATTTGTTTCCACATATCTTTTCATTACCATGATCAAATTATCTAAACAACTGTCAAACGAATCCCCGAACACTGAAAAGTCATCCATGAAAACTTCAACATTCCGCTCTAACATATCGAAGAAGATTACCATCATACATATTTGAAAAGTTTTTGGTGCATTACACAAGTCGAACGACATTCTACGAAAAGAAAAAAAGCCATATGGGCAGGTGAATTTCGTCTTTTCTTGGTCCTTCAGAGCAATAACAATATAGTTATATCCCGAATACCCATCCAACAAATAGTAGTTCTCGTGTCCTGATAACCAGTCCAATATCTGATCAATAAATGGTATAGGATAGTGATCCTTCCAGGTTGCTTTGTTGAGTTTACAGTAATCCATACACACCCTCCATCCGGTCACTATCCTTGTCGGTATTAGTTCATTGTTCTCATTAGCCACGACAATCATACCACCCTTTTTTGGAACACACTACATTGGACTCACCCATTTGCTGTCAGATATTAGATAAATAGTTCATGCATCTAGCCATTTCATAATTTCCTTTTTCACCACCTCTTTACTGATTGGATGCAGTCTCTGTTGTTGTTCAACTGTTGGTTTCAGATCATCTTCCAAGCGGATCTTATGCATACAGAATGACAGACTTATCCCATTTATGTCTGCCATGGTCCATCCAATGGCAGTTTTATGCTCGCGAAGAACTCGGAGCAACTTACTTTCTTGAAATTCATTAAGTGCAGATGCAATAATAATAGGCAAAGTAGATGAATTACCCAAATACGCATACCTGAGATGATTAGGTAATGGTTTGAGCTCAAGTGTAAGAGGCTCTTCTAAAGATGATTTCATACGTACTGAAGATTTTTTTTATATACTGCAATGGCTCAAAAGGAATTCTTAACTTACTAACCCTTGGTAATGCGTCCAATATCTGCAGATACTCTATCAGTTCCGGATCATCCTTGTTAGTGTCCCCCAGTAAGTTAGTTTCCAATAGATCAGTATTCAACAACCTCACAAACTAATCATCCACCGCTTTCTCGATCACATCCATAAAGTAACATTCTTCCTCCTCTTTAGGAAATTTCATGGCCTTGAACACATTGAATGTCACTTCTTGATCTTGAACCCTTATCGTCAATTCTCATTTTTATACATTGATTAGTGTTCTAACCGTAGAGAAAAATGGTCTTCCCAAGATAATTGGAATGTCCTTATCTTCTTCATAATCCAAAATGATGAAGTCAGCTGGAAATATGAATTTATCAACTTTTACTAAAATGTCCTTAACAATTCCCCATGGGTATGTCAATGATCTATCCGCAAACTGTAAAGAGATATTTGTCGGTCTTGGTGCCGTTAAACCTAATTGAGTGTAGATAGAAAATGACATAAGATTAATACTTTCCCCTAGATCACACAAATACTTGTTGAATGACAAGCTACCTATAGTTCATGGAATGGTAAAGCTTCCTGGATCTTTCAATTTTGGAGGAAGTTTCTTTTGCAAAATCGCGATGCACTCTTTGGTTAGGGCCACTGTCTTAAAATCCCTAGCTTCTTTTTCCTGGATAAAATATCTTTCATGAACTTAGCATAGCTAGACATTTGCTTTAAGGCTTCCGCAAATGGAATATTGATCTGTAACTTCGTGAACACCTTGAGGAATCTGAAAAATTGTTTATCTAAATTATGTTTCTTGAATCGCTGTGAAAATGGCACTGGTGGAAGCACGGTTGGTTTTTCTACCTTTTCTTTAACCACTAGATTTTCCTATGCTTTTTTCTCACTTTCTGTTTCTTTCACCAAATTTTCTGCACTTTTCTCATTCAACTGTTTCCCACTACGAAGTGTCACTGCCTGACATTGCTCTTTACAATCATTCTTTGGATTAACTTCCGTGTTGCTCAGTAGAGTTCCCTGCGGTTTATTAGTCAAAATATTCGCCATTTGGGCCATTTGATTTTCTGGATTTCGGATAGTAGCTGCCTGACTCTTCATTGCCACCTTATTATTTGCTATATATTTCATTAATAGCTCTTCTAATTCTGACTTATTTTCTGGATGTTGAACTACATGAGGTTGCTGATTTTGAAATCTAGAAGGATATGATGGTTGTGGAGCCTGCTGATGATTCTGATTATTGCTCTATGAAAAGTTAGGATTGTTCCTTGCCCCCAAATTTTAAGCATTCGGATACGGATTTGGTGGCCGAGCGTAACTACCCACATACTTTACTGCCTCTGGATTGATTGCACACTGCTCCGTCGGATGTGCTCCCTCACACAATTCACATACAAAATCCACCTGCTGAATGTTTGCACTTGCAATTGCATCCATTTTCTTTGACAATGAAGACATCTGAGCTGCTAAAGTTGTAATTGCATCCACTTCCAACACCCTAGCTACCTTAGGTTGAGTCATCCTTGCAGTTGGCCACTGGTAGTTTTTAGCTGCTATGGTCTATAACAAGTCGTACGCCTCCTCAAACTTCTTAGCCATAAATGCTCCTCCTAAAGCTGCGTCTATGCTCGTTCGAGTATTACTACCTAACCCATTATAAAATGTGTTCATCTGCAGCCACTTGGGTAGTCCATGATGTGGACATCTCCTCAACAATTCTTTATACCTCTCCCAAGCTTCATATAGTGATTTCACAGGCTATTGTTCAAAAGTAGTAATCTCATTCCTCATTTTTTTCAGTTTTAGCCGGCGGGAAGAACTTTACTAAAAACTTCTGGGCCAAGTTATCCCAGGTAGTAATAGAGCTCGGTGGTAATGAATGAAGCCAACTCTTAACCTTATCTCTTAATGTGAATGGAAATAACCGAAGCCTTACTGTATCATCTGTTACCTCGTTATACTTGAAGGTATCACATATCTCTGAAAATCTCACCAGATGTTCATTTAGATCATCGTTAGCCAATACCCTCAAACTGTACTGAGTTCTGAATCATCTGAATTGTACCAGGCTTAATTTTAAAGGAATTTTGCTGCAATGGATGGTCTTGTGATACTTGATTGAAGTTCATTAATCCGCGGTGTAGCATAATCCCGCAGTGCTTTCTGATCTTCTGCATCCATTGTATCTTCTTGTTCTAGCTTTTCTCGAGTTTCCTTAGTCCACTTATTAACCACTGAAACCTTCTTTCGATGTCGTCCTCGTAAGGTGCTAATTCTGGTTTCTTTGATCGGGTTTGCATGCACTACTCAAGAGAATCTGAAACAAGAAGAAAAATAAAATAAAAAAGAAATTTGTTTAACTAAAACTAATTTAATAAAACAGATATTGAAAGTGATAAACAAAGTTATTAGTCCCCGACAACGGCGTCAAAAACTTGTTAGGTAAAATCTAGTTATGCACAGCACGAACGTATACGTGGTCAACAAGTAATAAAGTGATAAGTTAAGTATCGCTCCCATAGAGAAAATAACTAAAATTTATTCCAACAACTACCAATTTTATATTATCTCAATTTATTAAACAAGTTTGTGAAAATTATGAAAATTACTAATTAATCAAATATTAACTAACAACCACAAGATTTAATCACACTTTGGAGATTTAAGCCTATAACTTCACTTAATGTTTCACTAAGATCGACACACTTTCTGTTACACCAAATTAACTATTTCGGATTGTTAATCAAGAACACCAAAGTAGATATAACCATCTCTCAACGCATTATACCCATAACAACTTAGAATCCACAAATGATAGAATTAAGATGAACACCTTAATTAATGAATTCACTATATCTCTACGCGAATTACATTAAAGTAGGTTTAAGCACAAATTCTTTATTAGATTACATGCGATGTATATGTATATCTCTATCATAAGCATAAATTATGAATCCCAACGACATGCAGAAATCACAAACACACACTATTATGACTAGATCTTAACCTATAGTCCATCTCTCAATTTCATATAGATTATCATGTAATTATTGATCAGGAAATTTAAATAATTAAGCACAAATCATAATAGACAATCCTAAGAATAATCTCAATGAATTAATATGAAAGTATGTCAACCTTCGTTACACAAAAAGATCCGTGGTAAACTTAAATAGTAAATTAGTTCAACATCATTGAATAAGAAACCAAAATCCATAAATAGAATAGTTTTCTGAATATAAGAATAAAGCTGAAGATAGAGAATACAAATTATGAAGTAATTTGTTGCTCTTCTTCACTCTCGCCTTGAATCCCTAGTGTTAGCCTTCTCACTTCAATTCTCCAAGATCTGATGCAAAACCAAGGATTTAATTAATGATGATGATAATATTGTCTGTGCCTTTCAAATTGACCTTATATACTCTCTAAATCACGTCCCAAATCAATCTGCAAAAGATCTTCAGAGTCCTTAATGCTCATGGAAACATCAGTTAATTGTCGTGCACCTCCGCTATCGCCGGGTATTTAGTACTGAGAAAGCCCGCCCCGACAGGTGTTTTGGTCTTTAGAAGCCCACCTCGACGGGTGTGTTGGCTGTCAACTGTAAATTACTGCCTTTAAATCCTAATTTTCCTGTTTTCACCCTCCAATCTAATTCTTGTAACACATACAAAGAAAATAAGTAAAACAATACTAAACTACTCAAAGTAGCAAAGAATCAAGCCCGAAAGGTAACTGATTCATAAGTATAAAACTGACTCATCACGCCCTTTCTTGAAAGTCCAAAACTACATTGTTTTAGGTCCGAACGGACGTGCCCTTTTTTTCCAAGCCCAAAAACAACATCATTTTTTGCCAAACGTATTTTTTCAAGGGGTTGTGTCCTTTTTGATTGGTCACTAAAACCTCTTATAAATAACATAGGGAATCAACCATTTGATTTATTCAATTCATCCAAGCATAAAACATTCCAGTCTTCAGGTCTTCTTCATTTCATAAGTTAATCATAGTTTATTTTGAGGGAGAGTTTAGAGCATCTCTTTGGTTCGTTGTGTATGCTATTTGTAGTGTTTCTATAGCATACATTGTCATTGTATCCTGGGAGACAAGTGCTATTAACTCCAAGCACCGTAAGTAGGGTATAATTATCTTAAGGACATAATACCAACTAATAGGCTTGACATATTATATATTTTGCATATCAACTTTGGTTTACAACAGATACGTTTTATATATAGAGAGCCCTTGTCCGTTCAGTTTTCATAACAATCTTAAGTCAATTTTTTCTATATATATTTGCAATAAATATGGCTATCGATTCTATAATTATAGTCGTTTCTTCTTTTACACCAATGATACCTAATGTTCTTGTAACCCATTGTGAAAAACCAGAAAATTTCAATGTAACCTAGTTTAAAAGATGGCAACAAAAGATGTTGTTTTATCTCATTTCGCTCAAGTAGGCAAGGTTTCTTTATGAAGACACCCCATGTGCTTAATGAGAATTAAACAGATAGGTAAGTTGTTGCCTCAATTGCTACATGGAAACATGTTGATTTTTTGTGCCAAAACTACATCCTCAATAGATTGGATAACACATTATATAATGTGTATAGTTCTCTCAATACTGTAATAGAATTATGGGATTCCTTGGAAAAAATGTATAAAGTAGAAGATGTTGGCACGAAAAAGTTCATAGTTGGCAGATTTTCGGACTACAAGATGGTAGATTCCAAGGCTATCATCAACCAAGTCTAAGAACTACAAGTAATCCTGCATGAAATACTTGTAGAAGATATGTCCATAAGTGAATCACTACAAGAAAAAGGGTTAAGATCAACGGAATTATCCTCGACGGATTACATTTTTTCGAAAGTATCTTATTTTCGATGAAATAATCCGTCAAGGATAATTCCCACATAAATAATGTAATTCTGATTAAAATCTGTCAGAAGTAGAAGACCCTCTTTGGCGCCAAGTTTCCCGCCAGCGTGAAACCTAATTTCAATCAATCACTTGTGACGCCCCCAAAATAGGTATACAACACCCATTCTGACTCGCCAAATACATAGTACATAAAGCAAACTATAACTTCAATAATACAAATGTCGTGTGAAATACGACAATACATAATGTGAGTTTAAATACAAATATTGTCTTCTAGACAATATCCACACGCAAATAAGTCCTCATTACAATTATTCAAACACTATTTTATAGAAATAGTGGGACTGCTAAAACATCTTCCTAGAACCATCACTCCATACCCCGACTCGATCCTGCTATGTTCTCACCTCCTGAGAAAAAAAATGGAACAAAAAGGAAAGGGTGAGCTCAACTAGCCCAGTAAAGAATATTATGACTAAGATAATATACAACAAATTATCGTTAGTCTTCAATAGGGAAAAATCTGATAAAATATAATAGACAACAAGTTTTAGATCAACAAATGCAGCGGAAACAACAATCCATTAGAAGAGTCACGTAGAGAATGAATTCTACTGTCTTTTAAGATTTAAAAGTCCATCATTAATATTTCATACCTGTAACAATAATCAATATACATCTTTAATCATCTTTGCACTACAGGCCAAAGATATACATTTTTATCACCAGTTGGTCATGTTCATCTCAACACCTGTTCATCTTTGCACTACGGGACAAAGAGATTCATCAGTTTAATCATTCATCTTTGCACTACATGCCAAAGTTATTCATCAAGTATCACCATTAAGGACTGAGGATGATGAAAAACATTTTTAAGAACGAATCCAGTGAGATAGAAAGACAAATATTAGGGATTCGTACAACAGTTTGTCCAAGATCAATAATACTTTCTAACAACTGATTTTGAAGCAGAACTCAAAAATAACAATCAAAACATGTATACAATCAAAGATAGTAGCCAAAATAGATATTTTGGACAAAAAGAAGAAATTTCATTTTTCGATAAATAGTACCGTATTCGTGAATAGTGCCGTATACGTGAATAGTGACGTACACGTGAATAGTAACTCCGACACCAAAAGATAGAAATTTCACAAAAATATCATCACGCTTCGTGAATAGTACTCGTGAATAGTAACTCCGACCTGAAAAAGTTCCAAATTGATAAAAAGTTCAGAACAATATTTCGGCATAATGATATTGAAGAAGATAATATCATTTAAGAAGAAATAACATCTCTTACCTCAAAATAACCGTACTTCTGACTGAATTTTGGTATAGTGCTGACAGAAACTCGCACCGTATAGCAACACTCAAAGTATACTCACAAGAATATGCTCGATAATATATAGAGAGAAAGTGAGAAAACTTTGTTTCTGGCGTGACTTTCAATTCTAACTTAGCCCTCTATTTATAGAAAAATGCGAGAACGCCAAATGAGACTAAATTAATAAAATATTATTATTCTTTTTTCTTCTTCCACGCCACCTCAATTGTCAAGCCAAACATTTTGAAAATCAAACCTGCCATCTTGGAAAAAATAGCAGCCCACATGTGTTAAACACAAGTGGGTCCCACTCTCTTTTTTAATAAAAATCATTTTATTTTTCGAAACTTCAATAATTCATAGAAAATAGCCCTTTTGTCAAAAAATTTGAATCTCGCGACTTTTTATAGGAAATTCAATTCTCTACAACTTTACAGAAGAAAGTTTTTCCAAATTCCAAACAAAAATTGTTCGAAATCCACAAACGGACAATTTTACAGTCTATAATCAATTTTCGGTCAAGAATTGTGTCCACCGACACACAAAACATGTGTTAAACATTTAATGTCGCAAAAATACTCTTCCTCCTCATATACTCATATATCCCACATTCATTGTAAAAATATCACCGTTAATATATTATTAAAATAATATATTTAAATGAATTATTTTATCAGAAAAAGATAAAATATTAATTTTCAACAATTGTCACATTAAAAATTTTCTCCATCTATATCCACATAAAAGGAATATTTTCTTTATCATAATAATCAATAATTAATTATTTAAAAATAATATTGTAGAATCACAGTACTGACAACTAGGCTGTTCCTAGGAAAGAGGGTACTTTCCAATAAGGATTTCTCCTTACTGGCGCGCAATTAGGTGACCAAACCTCTCCTTAGACAGAACTTTATAGACATTGCCAATAATGTTATCTGATAATATTATTTAAATAATATGAATTATTGATCTGATAATAGAAAATACTGTGCAGTGAAAATTATTGAAACAATAATAATATAAATATCAACGCAATAATTATTGAATCAATAAAATAAAATAATGAACAATAATTACTGTAACAATTATTGAGTTCTGTTTTCTTACGTACGAATCAATAATTCAACAATACTATGTAATACCGTGTGCTATTGTGCAACCACGCATATTACTGTATTTAAACCACCAGGTAACCCAACAGTGTTAACGGTAACAATTTACGCCGTTATTTATAAAATCAATCTTTGTCGTTTTTTTTCATCCAACTGTTTTTCGTTATGGGGCCCACAAATGACTGCGCAGTCGTACGAAGATTCCCGACAAAAAGAATATTCCACGACCAAACGAATATTCCCCGACAATAATGAATATTTTATAACCACTTGCTTATTTTGTAAACTTTGCACATTTCACCCATAACCAAAGTATTATATCAAATTAACCCTTATTAATTTAGAATAATGAATAGAGGAAAATTTAATTTATTCATAATATGTTGGGGTCTTACAACCTCCCCTCCTTATAAAATTTCGTCCTCGAAATTGACGTACGTACCTGGTGTTTCGAACAGGTGAGGGTACCTCGCTTTCATTTCCGATTCCAACTCCCATGTCATTTCCTCAATTGCATGGTTTCTCCACAAAACCTTAACTTGTGGTATAACCTTCGTGCATAAGACATGCTCTTTCCTATCCAAAATCTCAACAGGTATCTCCTCGTATGTTAAATCTTTAGTTATCTCGTCTGGTTTTAACGCAATAATGTGGTTCGGGTCTTTCACATATTTACGAAGCATAGATATGTGGAATACATTGTGAACACGAGACATACTTGGAGGTAACGCGAGTTTATAGGCTATGTTTCCTATTCGGTCAAGAATCTCAAATGGACCTACAAATCTTGGATTGAGCTTTCCTCTCTTTCCAAATCTTGTAACTCCCTTCCATGGAGCAACACGTAACAGTACATGATTCCCAATATTAAACTCCACGTCCTTTCTATGAATATCAACATAACTCATTTGTCTATCTTGTGAAGTTTGAATACGTTGTCGAATCATTTGGATCTTTTCTGTAGTCATGCGTACTAATTCTGGTCCCAACAACGTCGCTTCTCCCACCTCGTTCCAGCATACTGGAGATCAACACTTTCGTCCATACAAATAGAGCTATGCCTATACTTGTTTGATAATTGTTGTTGTAGGAGAATTCCACCAGTGGCAAATACTTATCCCAACTTCCTTTAAAATCTAGGACACAAAGTCTTAATAGATCTTCGAGGGTTTGAATAGTCCTCTCTGATTGTCCGTCCGTTTGAGGATGGTATGACGAACTAAATCGTAAATCCGTGCCCATAGCTTTCTGCAAGCTAACCCAAAATCGTGAAGTAAATCTTGGGTCACGATCTGAAACTATGGATACTAGCATGCCATACAATCTCACAATCTCATTCATATACATACGAGCAAGACTTTCAAGGGAATAAGTCTCACGTATCGGCAAGAAATGGTCCGACTTGGTTAATCTATCAACAATAACCCAAATAGCATTTATGCCTTGAGAAACCGTGGGAAGACCTATAACGAAATCCATTGTAATGTGTTCCCACTTCCATTCCGAAATCTCAAGTGGTTGCAATGGACCTTTTGGCATTTGATGCTCCGCCTTTACACGTTGACAAGTTAAACACCTCGAGATAAACTCCGTGATCTCTCTCTTCATATTGTTCCACCAAAATGTATGTCGAATATCATGATACATTTTGGTACTCCCAGGATGGATTGCAAACGGGGTGTTGTGTGCCTCCATCATGATTCTATGTTTCAAGTCAGAATCGTTCGGAACGCAAAGTCGAGAGTTGAATCGAAGTATTCCTTCTTCATCGATTCTTGATTCCGGAATAGCTCCTTCTTGCACTTTCTTCTTCATACTCATCAGCCCCAGGTTCGTAGCTTGAGCAGCTTTAACTTTATCGATTAAAGTCAGTTCTACTCGTATATTCACCATCATCAAGTGGGTACCTAGAGTTTTCATCTCCATCTCTATTATTTGTAAGTTATACGAAATGAGTCTTTGACAATATCGTACTCGTACTCGTATACGATCTTCTACTCAACACGTTAGCTACCACGTTAGCTTTTCTAGGATGGTATGGTCAGAACATGTGCCAAAATGAGTCTCCTCTTGAGTTCTTCGAAGCTCTTCCCACATTCCTCGCTTCATTCGTATTTTGTATCTCTACGAGTCAGCTGAGTTAATGGAGTAGCGATTTGAGAAAATCTTTCCACGAATCTTCGATAATAACCAACTAAGCCTAAAAAGCTACGTATTTTGATTACTGACTTAGGTTGCTCTCAACTGTGACTCATATCCTAATCTTGGATAGCACATCACAATAGCACCTATCAGTTTACTACCGCACGAATATGGCGTCCCCTACGGAGAGTTTGGCTTCGGTGCATTCCACAAAAGAAGTCATAAGATAGAGGCTCGGGAATTAACTTCTATAGTTGGGTTTTTAACTCCTGAAGTTCTATAGGAGTCATTCGATATGAGATTTTAGAAATGGGTTTTGTATCGGATTTAAAGTCGATACAAATTCAATATCACGCTCTGGGAGTAGGCCAAGAAATTCTTCATGAAATACGTTAGGAAATTCACTAACAACAAAAATATCATTCAAATCTGACGTATTATTATTCAAGTCCATAACATGGCTAAGAAAGCTTGACATTAATTTTTCAATAAACAAATAGCTTTGTGGTTTGATATAACAGTGACTGATTTTAGTGGTTTAGTGGTTTGAATTCGTATGACAGGTTGGTTAAGAATATGAAAACTAACAACCTTACGGAAACAATCAATTTTGGCATGATGAGTGGTTAACCAATCAATTCCTAAAATCACATCAAAAGAAAGTATCTTTAAAGAGATAAGATCAACAGGTAATGTGATAGTGCCAACTTGGATCATACAAGATTTATAAACTGTAGATGTAATGAAGGTTTCACCCAATAGAGTTTCAACAGATAAATCAAAATCTAATTTCTCCGGAGTCAAGTTTAAATGTTGACTATAAGTAGGAGAGATAAAAGAATGGGTAGAACCGGTATCTAGTAAGGTATAAACTTTGTAAGAATTCAAAATTAGCTTACCCGTGATCACTTCGTTCAGGTTCCTCACGTTTTGGCCAGTCACGATAAACGCTCTTCCAGGAACCGCTGATTTCGACTTATCCGGGACAGCCCTTGGAATCACCACTCTCGCTAAACTTGGTTTTGTTATAGTACAATCTCGAGCGATGTGGCATTCCTTTCCACAGTTGTAACATACCTTGGATTGTTGTGGATAGTTTGGGCTGATATGTCCATCCTTCCCGCATTTGTAACATCTAACTGGCGGTCGTTCTCCTCCCCTAGAATTTGTTGTTGGTACTGGTGCTACTGCTGATGTCTTTCCGTCGTTGTTGAATCTTCTCTTTCTAAAATTTCCACTTGAGTCACCTCTTCTATTATCATGGTCACGATTACCACCTGAGTGGTTACTGCCTTTGTCTGTATTCTTCCCTCCTCACTGGTTATCATCGTTTTGATGACTGCTGTCACCGATATGACCCTGGTTGTGGTCCCTCGGTTGAGTATACTCACTATCTCGCTCTAATAACTGAGCCCTGTTTACAACATCTGAATACATAGAAAATTTATGAGATATAAGGTATTGATGAATCTCAGATTTTAGACCTCTCAAAAACATCCGCGTCATACGTTCCTCATTCTCCACCAAATGAGGTACAAACCTGGATAACTCTGCGAACTTCGCCTCATACTGAGACACCGTCATGTTGTTCTGTTCAAGTCTAATAAACTCTACCTCTTTCATATGACGAATACTTTCAGGAAAGTACTTGTCATTAAAAGTTTCTGAAATCTTTCCCAAGACGTGTTGAGTGCAACTGGCTGGGTACGCTTCACAGATTCCGACCAGTAATCTGCTTCACCATGAAATATAAAGGTGGCGAATGGAACCTTCTGTTCCTCCGTGCACCCCAAGACATTGAATATCTTGGCAATTTGTTTGACCCACATTTCTGCCTTGATCGGATCCGACTTTCCATGGAAATCTGGTGGTCCCAACTCCTTGAACTGCTTAGCTGTGACAGACAGCGCGTTGCCATCATTTCCACCCGTATTTTGCACACGAGTCTCCCTCGTCTGATTTTGCATGAACTGCAAAAAGTTCCTAAACATTCCATCATTCATCGTTTGCTCGGTAACGTTGTTTACAGGAAGAGTATTGCCTTCCTGTTGCACGTTCTCCTGGTTTGTGACTAAAGGTTGTTCCACCGTCTCATAAACTCCATTGTTAACGTTCTCAGCAGCCATTCTTAAATACTGCCATAAAACAAGGGTTAATTAAACAAATTAACGTATCACATAATATCCCTATATTATGACTGACCAACAAATAAGCTTAGGTAGGACACACTAGCGAAGGATTTAATCATCTCTCCCCTCCTAGTTCTATTCCCCGATCTCCACCAGAGACCATATCCCTAAGCTCTGATACCAACTGTGACGCCCCCAAAATAGGTATACAACACCCATTCTGACTCGCCAAATACATGGTACATAAAGCAAACTACAACTTCAATAATACAAATGTCGTGTGAAATACGACAATACATACTGTGAGTTTAAATACAAAAATTGTCTTCTAGACAATATCCACACGTAAATAAATCCTTATTACAATTATTCAAACACTATTTTATAGAAATAATGAGGACTGCTAAAACATCTTCCTAGAACCATCACTCCATACCCCGACTCGATCCTGCTATGTTCTCACCTCCTGAGAAGAAAAATGGAACAAAAAGGAAAGGGTGAGCTCAACTAGCCCAGTAAAGAATATTATGACTAAGATAATATACAACAAATTATCGTTAGTCTTCAACAGGGAAAAAACTGATAAAATATAATAGACAACAAGTTTTAGATCAACAAATGTAGCGGAAACGGCAATCCATTAGAAGAGTCACGTAGAGAATGAATTCTACTGTCTTCTAAGATTTAAAAGTCTATCATCAATATTTCATCCCTGTAAAAACAATCAATATACATCTTTAATCATCTTTGCACTACAGGCCAAAGATATTCATTTGTATCACCAGTTGGTCATGTTCATCTCAACACCTGTTCATCTTTGCACTACGGGCCAAAGAGATTCATCAGTTTAATCATTCATCTTTGTATTACAGGCCAAAGATATTCATCAAGTATCACCATTAAGGACTGAGGATGATGAAAAACATTTTTAAGAACGAATCTAGTGAGATAGAAGGACAAATATTAGGAATTCGTACAATAGTTTGTCCAAGATCAATAATACTTCATAACAACTGATTTTGAAGCAGAACTCATAAATGACGATCAAAACAATGATACAATCAAAGATAGTAGCCAAAATAGATATTTTGGACAAAAAGAAGAAATTTCATTTTTCGATGAATAATGCCGTATTCGTGAATAGTGCCGTATACATGAATAGTGTCGTAAACGTGAATAGTAACTCTGACACCAAAAGATAGAAATTTCACAAAAACATCATCACGCTTCGTGAATAGTACTAGTGAATAGTAACTCGTGAATAGTAACTCATGAATAGTAACTTGTGAATAGTAACTCATGAATAGTAACTCCGACATGAAAAAGTTCTAAATTTATAAAAAGTTCAGAACATTATTTCGGCATAATGATATTGAAGAAGATAATATCATTTAAGAAGAAATAACATCGCTTACCTCAAAATAACCGTACTTCTGACTGAATTTTGGTATAGTGCTGACAGAAAACTCGCACCGTATAGCAACACTCAAAGTATACTCACAAGAATATGCTCGATAATATAGAGAGAGAAAGAGAGAAAACTTTGTTTCTGGTGTGATTTTCAATTCTAACTTAGCCCTCTATTTATAGGAAAATGCTAGAACGCCAAAGGAGACTAAATTAATAAATTATTATTATTCTTTTTTCTTCTTCCACGCCACCTCAATTGTCAAGCCAACCATTTTGAAAATCAAACCTGCCACCTTGGAAAAAATAGCAGCCCACATGTGTTAAAACACAAGTGGGTCCCACCCCCTTTTTTAATTAAAATCATTTTATTTTCTGAAACTTCAATAAATCATAAAAAATATCTCTTTTGTCAGAAAATTCGAATCTCGCTACTTTTTATAGAAAATTCAATTCTCTACAACTTTACAGAAGAATGTTTTTCCAAATTCCAAACAGAAATTGACCGAAATCCACAAACGGGCAATTTTACAGTCTATAATCAATTTTCGGTCAAGAATTGTGTCCACCGACACACAAAACATGTGTTAAACATTTAATGCCACAAAAATACTCTTCCTCCTCATATACTCATATATCTCACATTCATTGTAAAAATATCACTGTTAATATATTATTAAAATAATATATTTAAATGAATTATTTTATCAAAAAAAGATAAAATATTAATTTTCAACAATTGTCACATTAAAAAATTTCTCCATCTATATCCACATAAAATGAATATTTTCTTTATCATAATAATCAATAATTAATTATTTAAAAATAATATTGCAGAATCACAGTACTGACAACCAGGCCGTTCCCAGAAAAGAGGGCGCTTTCCAATAAGGATTTTTTCTTACTGGCGCGCAATTAGGTGACCAAACCTCTCCTTAGACAGAACTTTATAGACATTGCCAATAATGTTATCTGATAATACTATTCAAATAATATGAATTATTGATCTGATAATGAAAAATACTGTGCAGTGACAATTATTGAAACAATAATAATATAAATATCAACGCAATAATTATTGAATCAATAAAATAAAATAATGAACAGTAATTACTGTAACAATTATTGAGTAGTAATTTCTTACGTACGAATCAATAATTCAACAATACTGTGCAATACCGTGTGCTACTGTGCAACCACGCATATTACTGTATTTTAACCACCAGGTAACCCAACAGTGTTAACGGTAACAATTTACGCCGTTATTTATAAAACTCAATCTTTGTCGTTTTCTTTCATCCAACAGTTTTCCGTTATGGGGCCCACAAATGATTGTGCCGTCGTACGGAGATTCCCGACAAAAAAAATATTCCACGACCAAACAAATATTCCCCGACAATAGTGAATATTTTATAACCACTTGCTTATTTTGTAAACTTTGCACATTTCACCCATAACCAAAGTATTATATCAAATTAACCCTTATTAATTTAGAATAATGAATAGAGAAAAATTTAATTTATTCATAATAAGTTGGGGTCTTACATCACTAGTTATTTTTGAGGGATTTTTCATCGAGATTAACATAAATCCGAGAGAATTATTTCCAATGGAAATTCCGTCAGAAATAACTTATAAAACCTAGTTAGGCTTTCTTTTTCTTCAGTCGTCGCTCATTTCATTTCTCTCTCTATTCTCTTCTCCTCAGTCTCTCATTTCTTTGCAGTCTCTCACTCCCTCACTCTCTCACTCTCACTCTCTCAATCTCATCTCTCCACTCTCCCAATGTCAACACTCGTTGCCTCCACCAACGGCTCCCCCGCCTCCGGTTCACTGTCAGCCATTGCTAGGTAGATTGAAACCTTCAATTAAAGGTTATTTCAAGTTAAATTTATAATTTGATTTTGTATTTTGGTCTAAATTTTGTTTGTGTATTTGGGTATGAAATAAGTTCAATCTTTGTTTTTAGGGTTAATATGGATGGGTTTGAATATGAGAATCGCAGGGCATTTGACTGTTTTGTTGTTGCTGAAATTTGGAAAATTTGGATATATAAAATTTGAGATTACTACTAATTTGGATAATTTGAGATTACTGAATATAAATGTTGTAGCTTATTTATGTTTAATGTTTTGAGTTGTTGATATTGTTGAAATTGGTAATAATTTTTGAATTGTTCATGTTTCTGAAATTTGGAATAATTTGGACTTTTTACTTTTTTATGCAATTGTGATAAATTTTTGAGTTATTCATGTTTCTGAAATTAGGATTACATTTTGCTGAATTAGGATAAATATGCTTAAATTGGGATTCATATCCTTTGATTTCAGACTTCATATTATTTTTTGGATCTTCAGAACATTGATATTAGGGTTGTGTTTTTATTTTATGATGTATATATTATTTTCGATGGAAATTCTGACTGAAATTTTGTCAGCATTGTTCAATTGCAATATATGGGTTGTAACAACCCCAAATCCGGGTCCCTTGAACCTCAGACCTGGTGTGTTACTATACAACCTTCATATGAATATTTATAACCTTTATTCAGAAAATAATGAATACAACCTCACTTTGATACCAATTAATACATTATTTCCTTCTATTTCCAGAATCCGTACCCTTTACAGCCTGGTGTTACACTTTTAAATCTTATTCATTTAAATTATACATTTCAAGTTATAAATAATATTTTTCACTTGGATATATTGATTTTAAGTATCCATGAACTCATAAGTACACTTAACTATTCTTCTATACAATGTTCTATACAATGTATCACACCACTACAACATACCATATTTTGTTAAACATTACTTATATAAGTTCCTTAGACTTAGATTAGGCATATAGCCTTCGTTCATCACTTTGTGATCATACACACGTGGTATACATTGCATACTTATTTCATATACATCCTCAAATATACTCGTTTTGGTCCAATCATAACATGATACAAATCATTGGTCATTATACACTTCAAATACCATCTTACGTTATGCTGTGACATTTCTAGGAATCAAATCCCATTATTCCATCATAGTTCAAAAATAGAAAATATCATTTTCTAGGGTACTTTGGAGGTTTTTTAGGAATATTTGTAATGAGCTTTTGACTTCCATGCTAGAACAAGCTTTTAGACTACACATCATAGTATTTAATTCCATAGTTAGTCAACTGAAACAACCTCTTAAGGCTATTTTGATGATGCTTTTGGACTTTATGAGTTAGCCCAATTGATCTTTTGTTTGTGCAAGCATTTAGATCATATATCATAGTATTTTTCCATGAGTTTGGTTTCTTAAATTCATTTATGGAACTTAACCAAAATTGGGCACAAACTAGGGTGTTTACCCATTTTCACTCTACTATCTGCACTCTACTATATTTAATCTACTATTTTCACTCTACGATTTTCAGAGTTCATTCTACGATTTTCACTCTACGATTTTCACTCTAATATCTGCAGAGCCACTCTACTACCAAACTGTTGCAGAATTGAGTTTACTGCCTACTTTGATGATTTGTTGGAATTTCATGGTTAAGCTTTTGGTTCTACCATTTATCCCAACTTCTAGAGCACATACCAAGGTATTTTAATAAGGTTTTACGTTCCTCATTCATATTAGTTAGGCCTACTTTATCTGAGGCTAAAATTGGACAGTTTAGCTCTTCTTCCCGAAAAATGATTTTGACATTTATTAAATTTCTTTTAGTTTTGGCTACTTGGACAGTCTAGGCATTGTATTTTAGTTGCCTAAGATTACTTTTATCATCATCTCACTTTGTTTAGTTTTCTAACCAATTTTGACCTATCAAAGCTCACTTTAGGCTTGAAAAATATATCTTAACTTGGTTTTCTTACTAGCTTTGGTCATAGAAATGATTAGGAATCATCAAAAGCATGCATTAACAACTTTATATGAGTTCATTAGAGTCTTACATATTCATGTACTAAAATTTACCCAAAACATACCACTTTTGGCCTAAAACATGATTTTTAACAAGTCCAATATTTAAAATGGTTTAGACTTGATTTCTTTAACTTGTATAGCTTACTTATGCCATATTATAGCTATTGAAACTTATCTACAAGGTTCAGGTGTGGCCACTCTTCATTTAAGTGTTAGATGACACTTTAAAGCTTACTTTTAATGACCCTAAACATGAAAACTGAGTAGTACTCAATATGGACCTCAACTAAGTTAAGAAACAACTTTTAAATGTTAATTATGGACATATTATGGTCTCCTTACTAACTCAAAAGTTCAGGTACTGCCCTTGACCAAAACAGTGCTCTAATCTAGAGTTTAAGTTTAGTTTTGGCTATTACTCACAAACAGTTCCCAAGCTATGATTCAAGGTTTATCTAATCTTGAAACTTTACTCATGTATTGATACCAAAACAACTCATTTATAGGCATTATTAGCATGAGTTAGTACTAAACCACCATAACAACCTTCAAGCTTTCAAGTACAAGTTTTATCACAACAAGTACTTTCTGTATGCTATATGTTCATGGTTTAATACATCTAAACGCGGGGATTCTATCTTTTGTTCAAAATAGTCCCTATTAGGATTTTAATTCTTTTTTCATTGGTCTGGGAACATCAATTTACAGTATTTCAATTTGAGACTCAAAGTGGGGGTCCACTGATGACTCTTAAGTTAAGATCTACGATCGTGAAGGTACTCTACTATCTAAAATAAAATTATCATACTATGTAAGTTATACAACAATATGGTATTTTTAAGCATAGAAGCATGTTTGAGGCATTCATCTCAATGTATGAGCCCGTAGACATGATTTGGACTCTAATTCATAGCTAGCATGCTTTTATACTATAACAGCCCCTACTTGGACATTTAGTCAAACAGTTGGTGAGCATGATTTTATTTACATGTAACCACAAATTTCCTATCCATTTTTCCCAGCCTTTTGGCTTTTGATTTATTAAGGGTCTCTATTTAATGCCTCAACAACCACACAAAGCTCTAATATTATTATAACAGCCACCATAGTCTTATTTAATACTATAGCCACTAACAACACATTTTACTATCAAATATGAAATGGAAAAGGAATGGAAAGAGTCTAAGCTTGCTTACCTTGCTAACTTCTAGATATTGAAGTAGCTTTGCCGCTCAATCCTTCCTTCCCTTCCAGTCGTAGCTTTGTTATTCTCTCTATCTAATGGACTGCTATTGATACTGCTTTTGAAACTCATATAAGTATAGAAGTTATCTAATTTCAGGTGCATTGTATGGCGATATATGGTTGAGTTTTCTCTCTCTATCTCAATCAGCCTACTTGGCCTATTGTTGCTTTCCATCATTATATCTACTTGGCTGCTCTCTTTAGCTCCTATCCAGCCCTTATGTTGGCCTGAATTATTACCACTACACAGCCCCTACAAGGCTTAGCAACCTCCTAATACTCTACAGTCTACTTGGCCCCTATGTTGGCCCCTATTCAATCCTCTAGTAGCTACTTGGCTTATGCAATGAACTTGGCTCCTACAGCCACTCTACACCTTATAGCTAATAACTAAATCGCTAACTAATTGTTATCTTACTGGCAAACTAACATCCATCTCACTGCTCTTTTAATTTGAACTAATAGTTCCTTTTCTCCCTAATATGGGATGCCGAATTGGGCGTAATGTACTCATATCATATTAATAAAATAAAGAATGCTTGAAAGGCTAAATGGAAAAATTAATTTGGCCCAATTTATATAACTTGGACTCTTATTACCCTTATTTACGTAAGGCAGTGGTCCATAACACTAAATTATTTGCAAGCACACCTAGCAAATTTGATATGGTCCAATATTTAATATGGACTTATATTACATATTAATATACATAGATTTTTATCAACCATATTTCTAGTAAAATAGTTAGCACATACATCATTAAAAATTATGGCTCTATGTAATTTAAATACTTCATAGTAGTACCCACCATTTTCCTTATTTGTCACTAAATAATTCTTTTGAACAAAATTAATTATATTATAATATAATTATTTCATTGATCACATATGTGGATTTATGTCAAGAATATTTCTCAATTAAACCATATTGGATTCCCTTTTCATTTTGAATAATCAAGGTATACATTAAATAATATCATTGCTTACTACATCTCATAAAATTTATTCAACTCCACATATTACTTTCTTTTTATTATGAGTAAGTAATATTTATACCGTCTCATACATTCTTAGTTAGAGCCTTTTATATTAAAAGTCTTTATTCCCAATCATTTTATACCCTATGGGCTTTTTATACGCACATAGATAAAATAATAATTAAAAAATTAATCCACTCTTTTCACATTTCCTTTATTAATAATTAGGTTAAATCTCAACATTTATTTAATCAATTAATATTTCCCTTAAAAGGAATATTACTAATATTCGGGATATCACATAGACTCTGATGATTAATAATGTATTTTACTTAATTAATTTTCCAATATTAAAATAAACTAAGTAGCATTTACTTAGTTTCTACTTAGTTTTGACGCTATTAAAAAAATTAATATAATAACATAAACTAAATTTACAAAATATAATATAAAATAATAAAATTAAATAACATAAGATAATTATGATAAAGTAAAATAAATAAAAAAATAAATTAAATTTGATTTAATAAAATTAATAAAAATTATTATATAATATAATACAAAATCAAATCATATCAAAAAATTTAAATAAAATAAAATAAAATAACATAACATGTTGAGAGGTAATCACTTTCATATATATATTTTTTTATTAACTATCTTTCAAACTGCATTTCTTCTCCTTTAACCTTTTTTTCTCATTTACCCAGGTATGACGTTAATTGCTTCCATGCTCCTTCCTTCAGATTTTTCTTTTCAAATGTTTTTTGGGATATTCCACTCTTGAGCATCTTTCTAAGAATAATAAGAAGTCTCCTTTTTTTCATCACCCAACATCATTCCCCGCACAACACGTTAGATTGATCATCGATTTAGACCCGATAGTACAGATTTACGACATTTCCTTGATGATTATTCATGCTTCACTGCTCGTTCTTATACCATTGTTTCAGGGGGTTGCGGTCATCTACCTCATTTTTACGAGCGTAAATTTCGTACTTACTCAAGCCTTAACAGAAACTGATTGAGTGGTTCTGCGTTGTCTTGGTTCATTTTCCTTCGGTCCACAGAGCTTCCCTATTTTATTGAGAATAATGGATTTGGCACTTTACTTTATTCTCCTCACAGGGTCATGAGGCAATTCAGATTTGACCAGGAATGCCCTTTCAGTCACACCTATCGGTGGAATTATGAGGCTGTTCTTCTCAACTTTGTCTCTACCTCTACCTCTTTTACATGGGCATTTCCAAGGTTACCAAGTGATGCTCATATATCTCTTTCTTTTGTCATACCAGATGATTCTCGGAGCGGGCGATATACTATCGGCGAGCGCAACTACTGGTTTGTGAATCTGAAGAGATGGCAGGATGATACCTTAATTTGTTCATTGCAAGTTTCTATTATGAAACGTCTCTGATGTGGCCGACTGCTATGTTCTCCTAAAACCAATGTCCGCTCAACACTTTGGCCAGCCAGTAGCCGGTTGATTGAGCGTGAGGCTTGTTGGGTAAAATCTAAATACACTCACACGCAAGTGTACGTGGTCAACAAGTAATATAATGATAAGTCAATTATCGTTCCCACGGAGACTAGTATGAAATTATTCCTAACAATTACCAGCTTTATATTAATCCAAATTTTATTAAATTATCCAATTCAATGATTATAACTATTAAAACTAAAAACATAAAAATACTAACCAATCAACAAACTTAAAAAATGTAATTTCAAGCAAATGATGGAGAATTAGGCTTACGACTTCACTTTAAGTATCACTCTGATTACTACACCCTATTCCAGTTTAATTTACTATCCCAATTTATTAATCAAGAACACTCAAGTAGAACTAGCCACCTCTCGATGCACTAATACCATATTAACTTAAATCCACAAACTAGATAGAATTAATCTAAATACCTTAATCGACTAATTCACTATATCTCTATGTGAATTACAATCAAAGAAGGTATAAATTCAAGTTCTCTATCCGATTACATGTGATGTTAAGCATATCTCTACCATAACATTCATCAGGATTCTATTCAATCACAGAATTCAAGAACACATGCTATAATGACTAAGTCTAGATTCATATTTCCTCCCTCGAATCCTTACAAATCCACATAAGATTGGTGATCAAGTAATTCATAAATTAAAGCACAAATCACTATAGATAAACTTAAAGATAGATTATTAAACAGAAATTCAAAACTACATAATCATCGTTCAACCATAAGATCTGTCATAAGCCTGATAAGTAAATTAGTTCATCACAAATAATTTAAAAACTAAAATCATCAAAGTAATCATCATCCCAATTACAATTATTGAATTAAAAAAAGAGAATGAATCTAGAACCACCCTTCTCCTTAGCTCCAACTTGCAATTATCATAACTTATACCTTCAATCCTTCCTCCAATAATATCTCTCCAAATTAGGGCTTCCAATTGATAATCGATTGTATGATGTAATCTATCTTGTTGTTTCTTGTTAATATCCAGCCTAGGACACGTATTCTGACCATAATTCAATGCCACTTACAGTTCCAAACTATGTCAACCTCATTCCTTCAAGCCTCTGTAGTATTACAGTTCAGACAACAGTCTGTTTTTCCCGTACCCCTGCCCCGGCGAGGGTTTTTCCTCTATAATGTCTACCCCGACTGGGGTGTATTCTGCAGATGGTCCAGCTTTTCCTCATTTTCTTACCCACTTTAGCCACGAAACCACCTTTTAAGCCCAAATGCTACGCCACCATACCTAAACATAAAAATAACACTACACAAGTAAAACAAATCACAAAAATAACGAATTAGAATAGTTTAGGCTGGAATTAAAGGTTGATTCGTAGGTATAAAACCCACTCATCAAACTCCCCCAAACTTAAACCCGTGCTAGTCCTCGAGCACAAAACAAAACAAAAATGATATGTGATAAGTAGATTTTATACCTACTTATCCGGTATCTGTTACTTGAATTAGTTGCTTAATCTCATGTATGTTAGTTACTTTTCATGTGTTTTGTGTTCATTTTGTAGATTATATGCTTGGGAGCTGTGATTGCAAAGAATTGGTATAAAATCACAAAGAAAAACAATCTGGACATCATTTGGGCTTTAATGTTCATTTCATGTTTTTAGCTTGGAACTTGGATTAAATTGTAGAGCCTCTTTTTAGCTTTCCGGAACAACTTGAATCATTCCAATCGGAGTTCATTGATGAGAAGTGTGTTAACTTAAATGAATCAATAAGTGAAGTTATGATCTTAAATCTCCGCAATCTTAATTTAATTAATGGTAATTAGAATTAGTTTACTTATAAATTGAAATTCATTCGTTTAAATAAGATTAAGTTGGTTATAGGTTAGTACTTGGTTATTCTAATTAAAGAATTCCTCTTGGGAACGATACTCTACTTTCACTTTATTACTTGTTGACCACGTATACTTGCGTGTTGTGCGTAACTAGATTTTACCCAACAATATGCAATGCAATGGAATGTAATGCAACTAGTCTATATGCCTACGAATCCAACAGTCGTAATAGACACAAGTCTTTCTCAACCGGCCTCAGAGAAATAAAGTAAACATGACAATACTTCATATCAAAACCAATCAATAATTCCTATTAATCATCAAATCTTAAAATATTATTACAGGTATAGTGTGTGTGTGCTCAACACCCATGCTAACTGATGAAAATTCAAATTTAATACATAACAAGTCTCTTAGAAGGCATCATACAGTATAAACTCAAGAATTTAAAAAATAATCAAAATCTCACTTAAATCAAACAATTACCAATATCAAGGGTCCAAATAAGGTACTTATACTTTATTTTTATTTTTTTCTTTACGGGGACTTTTTGTTCTTATTTCCCGTTTTTTTTATATATATACACATGGCTATGAAATGCCTTATTCCCTTAGGATTTTCAATGCTACCTTAACGAGCTTTCGACCATTAAGACCTTAGGGCGCTATGTGTAAATACAATCCCATCGGGCTTACTTACTCAAGTAACAAAAGCCATAAAACTAGACAAGCATGCCACAGTGTTTATATATATATATATATATAGATAAAGCTTATATACCCCAAATTTTCCCCCAAACTTAGGTTCTTGCCTAATTTTCGCCTTCACTGCCTATCCTTGTCATTCTTTAATTCAAACTAGCATTATCCTTTAGAGGTCCTTTATGTATCAATTTGAATTAAATCAATAAACATAGTTGTTATTACCGTGCTAACCTTATTGTACCATGTTCAAACAGGAAAAGATCCACTTCATAACTGAAAATCACATCAAAGTTCTAATAGTCGGTACTATACTTGTCTACTTAATCCCAATCTCATCATTGGCCATAATAAATTGAACTATATCAAACCGCTGGATTTATGCAAAATAACACAATACTTAACTAATCATTTTTATTATTTTAGATAGAATAAACATAACAAAATTACAAACTAATAAAAACTATTTACCAAACTACTCTACTATGCAACTATTACACTACATGAATGCAAACATATAATGAACCAAAAACTAAACATAAAACTAACATATGCAAAACTAACTACTAAATTAAACATGCAAACATAAAAAAATAAACTAACTCCCCCAAACTAAACAATTACAATGTCCTCATTGTGAAAATAAAGCAATAAGTGTAAGAGGATGTCCGTGTAAACGTCTAAGTTTGAGGTGGTGGTGGTTGTTGCTCTTCATTATCTGAATCGGAAGGTGGAAACCTTGGCATTGGGGCAAGCTGATGGTAGGGAAACTGAGCATTTGGATTAAAACTTTGGAGAGTCGCATTCAAGGAGGCAAATGACATATTCATAGCCTCGAACATATGTTCCTGCCTGGACGCGAGTCTCCTCATCTGTCTGTTGGCATCTTTTTTGTACCCATCCACTTTTCTCTGAGGCTCTAAAATTGAGGGCTAAACATATCTCTGTCAGACTGTGACATCACCTCAGTGTCCTGCTCTCCCATCATCTCGTTCACCTGGAACTCGTCGTCCTCCGAGGTGTCCTCAGTATCAGCCTCCTCCTCAGAGGCTGGTGGAAATATGAACCTGACCCCTCTTTGATGCGACTCGCCCCTGGGCCACACTATATATCGTGTGATCATCCTTGTGTCAAAGTTTGAAGCGGCATCTGTGAAGTCTCATCACCGGACCACCTCACTCCATCCTGCCTGCACAACCCACATATGAGGGATGGGTGTGGCAAGCCGTCGAAAAATGACCCTTATAGGCATCTTCGTATAGAGAAACTGATGATGGCACCTACGTCGATGAGAAAGTCTTGCATGATTGTATACAAAAGAAGTATATTCTCCTTTGTCACCTCTGTCGTATTTATGGACGAGAATAACTTGGTGCACATGAACGCATACCAAATCTTACCATAACGGCTCAGGTCCTTGATATGGAAGATCGTACCCCCTTTTCGTCCCTTGACCGATGAGGTTCCCGACTTTGTTATCTTAGTTAAAATCGCCTCATAATCGGGTTCATGGTCACGCAAATAGACATATTGGTATTTCACAAGAACTCGCAGTCAGTAGTGCTCGTTAATAGCGTCATCACTGAAAGGTACTTGCTTTCCCCTCACGAATGCTATGAATGGGGTCTTATCCTCCGCATTGGCATAAAATTCCTTCACCAAATTGACGATCGCTTGCTCTATCTCGTCAGTGAACCTATCCCATCCTTTTTCGTATATTTGTCTTTTCATTTTGCCATCCACGTTGTCGGGTGCCAAGCCGCACTCTGGGGTTAGTGCCTTGGTTACTAAATAATCATAGCGATCGGCAGCGTTGGCATTCATGAACTTTTTTTTGTCAAAGGCCCGAGTTGGTGGTGTAGACCCGGAACTCTCGCCTCGCTGTCTCTTCAATGCTGGTTTTGGTGCCATGATACTAGAATGGATGAACTCCCGCCAAAATCCCCCCCCCAAACCTAACTTGAACAAATCGTCGAACATTTGGTGTGCAAGACCCACTAGACTTCCAAATTTGACCACTGTAACCCAACTATGGTAAACAACTTTGAATAGTGATTAGCACATGAATTTACCCTTGTTGATTATGTTGATTGCACTGCTTTCTTCTTCAATGGTGGATGGATGTAGTGGATGAGACCAATTGAAGTACTTCTCCTCCTTGTGAAACCTGAACTAGAAGAATCCAAGCTCTATTATGGCTAAAATTATATGGAAAAGGATGAACATGAGGTGTAGTTAGGTCTTAGATTTATACAGAGAAGGTAGTGTAGATATTGTTGTGGGTTAGTGGGATTTCATGTGACTAAATTATGGGTAATGGGGGTATAGGAGCCGGTTGTGAGAGAAGTAATGGGGAAGATGGGTTAAATGTTTGTAACTTCCGAACTAAACTAAACTCTTCATGTTTTCGTACCCCCGCCCCGACGGGGGGTAATAAGCTGCATATGCTCGCCCCTGCGGGGGAGGGGGTACACTGTAGTTGCACTTGATTTTTCTAATTCTTCACATCTAACACATATACATGCACTTACCAAGTACTTGAAACACCAAAAAATGATAAATTTAAGATAACAACATGAACATTGAACGTTGAAGGTTGAATTTACTATAGAGCATGACTCGCTAACTACTTGATAAACCAAAATAACTTACTTTAAACTAACTTATACTCTAAACTATGAATTAATTATCATATTAATAATACTGAGAATAAAAGTAAAATTGGGTTGCCTCCCAATAAGCGCTTATTTTAAGTCTTTCAGTCTGACTACTCCCGATGGTATCCTGGATCAGTTGGGTTATCCGCGGCATGCTGCTTGTTTATAGAACATAACCAACATCAATGTATTGCATGCCCGTTCACTTGCATGTTTGAGAATGAAATTTACTTCTTATCCTCAATTAGTGCCTTAAGACCACCATCCTCTCTGCAATCCCCGAATTCGACATGTTTAGATTCATCGAGTAACTCACATTCTTCCTTTTCAGTCGGGATCAGGATTTCCTTGATCACTTTCACCTTCACTACCTGATCGAACACTTTCAGAATTAGTTCTCCATTAGGCACATCAATCAGTGTTCGTCCAGTCGCAAGGAATGGTCGTCCCAAAATGATAGGGATGTTCTTATCTTCTTCAAAATCTAACACACAAAATCAGCTGGAAAGATTAATGAGTCAACCTTCACCAACACATCTTCAATTATTCTAGTGGATATGTTAATGATCTATGTGCGAGCTGTAGACTGATGTTGGTTGGTTTTGCTTCCTTTAATCCCAGCTTTTGGTAAATGGATAGTGGCATAAGATTTATACTTGCTCCTCTTGCCAATTATGCACGGAATTGTGAAGCTTCCCGGATCATTCAATTTAGGAGGAAGCTTTTTCTGCAGTATTGCACTTCAGAAAAAGTCCTTGAGCTTGTGTTTCTTCAAAAGTATTTCTTTCATGAATTTAACGTAACGTGGCATCTGCTCAAGTGCTTCGGCAAATGGAATATTGATGTGCAATTGTCTGAATATGTCCATAAACCTTGAAAACTGATCCTTTATCTTTTGACTTTCTAGCCTTTGAGGAAAAGGTACAGGTAGTGTAGTTTTATTTTGTTTTTCTTCCTTTTGCTTGGCCACCACTTTCCCCTTAGATTGCCTATCTAATTCATTCCCTTCATTCTCACAATCATCATCTGTACTTGCTTTCCTGTCCAAGTTAGAATTAAATTCCTTACCACTCCTAAGTGTAATCGCATTACAATACTCGTGATTTTCTCTCAGATTCTTTTCTGTATCGCTAGGAAACATCCCTTGAGGCCTGTTGTTAAAAGCCAATGCAAGATATCCCATCTGATTCTCCAAGTTATTTATTATTGCCGCTTGCATTTTCATGGCCGCCTCATTACCTGCTATATACTTTAACAGTGGCTCTTCTAAATCTGACTTTTTCTCATGTTGTGGAGCGGCCTATTGATTCTGATTTTGAAATCCTGGGGGAAAGGATGGTCGTGGAGCCTGCTGATTTTGATTGTTACTCCATGAAAAGTTAGGATGGTTCCTATTCTTTGGGTTGTAGGCATTATGATACATGTTCTGCGGAATCCTACACTACAAAAAATGGGGATTCTGCAACAACCGATTTTCGTTGCTAAAGGTGCCAAATTTTGTTGCAAAAGGGTTTTGGCAACGACTTTACTGTCGTTGCGTATTTTGCTGCGCAATGAGCATTGTTAATTGTTCCACAACGAACATATTTTTTTCGTTGCCTAAAGTAATACATTTTGCAACGAAATTTGGCTTTCGTACAGAGACATCGATCATTTAGCAACAAAATGTATTGTTGCAGAATAATTAAAATGTCGTTGCTAAAACCCCCATTTCGTTGCAAAAGCCTGCTAATTGGTAACGAAATGAACTTTTTTTTTGCATCGACCATGCATTTTCGTTGCAATTGACGCCATTTTGCAATGACATTTTTCGTTACAGTAAATTATGAAAATTATTGCCTAAGCTTTCTTTCGTTGCGGAATGTAAACTTTTTTGCAACGATTTTCCTTGCTGATTATATTATTTGGCAACGACATTATACTGAATCAGCAACGAAAATGTTTGTTGCTGGTTATTTTTTAATAGCAACAAAAGTCGTCGATTAGCAACGACATTATATGTTGTCGTTTCTTTATATGTACAACGAAAGTTGATATAATTTGCAACGATAAAAAATGTTGCCTTTTATTTTAGTATTAGCAACAATATCCTCTCCGTTGTTATTAGGTTAATTTTTTGTTGCCAAATATTATATTTTTAATGCCATTAGCAACAAAAATTTGTTGTTAAATGTATAAAAAATTGTTGCTATATTAAAACTTGTTCAATCTTTGGTAACGAATTATATTGTTGTCAAATCAAAATTTGACATTCTTTTTGTATACCTGGTTAGCTCAATGTTCCCATAGAAAATAATGGCAAAAATACAAAAAACTAAAATATTATTAACTTAATAAAATCATCCACTACATAATCATTCATTATCTTTACAATTAACCATCTAAAGTTACCACAGTTCTTCAATCAAAGTATATATCTACATATATAAAGAGAGTACACTTCATAATTTCATCCATTGTCTTTCGTAAACGTAGCACAGAAATTTGATATCTAGTATTGTAAGGCAGATCGTAGAAGCAGTCTTCCTGCACATATTTAAAAATAATAGCAAGTCAGGAAAATGAAGCAAATAGGTCACCAAAGGCACTTAGTGCCAAAATTAATACACAAAGACAATAGAGTTGCTACGTGATACTAATGTACACTGTATTGCTCATAAGCAGAAAAAGAAAAATAGGCAATCACAATATCATTTGCTACAAATCCAAATAGAAAAAAAAACCTTCAGTGCGACTATATGATTGCTCTGTTACAAGACAAAATTGAAATCTTAATCGGCCATTTCATGAATTAATTTCAGTAAGCATAGTGGTAAACATATTTTCTGTTAGAAGACTTGTTGATTATTATTATATGTTAACCTCAAGTCAAAATTCAGTCACATTCAACAACCACAAGCATCACACAATCTTAAATACCATCACATAATCTTAAATAACTATGTTTAGATTTCTATATAAAAAGGACAACAAATATGGAAAAGTTGAGGCTATTAGTCAATGTGGAAAAACTTTTCTTGAGATGACAAATTTTCATACAGTATATGCCCCAAAGAGGCTAGCTATAATCACATACATCATAGATTTATTTACCAAGAATTCAACATGAACAAGCTACAAGAGACAGTTGTCCAAAATTATATTGAAGCATCAGTAGGAAAGCCATCACAAACAAAAATGAACAAGCATACCTACTCCCACGAAAATATATCGAGCATATGTCTTCATGACCAATTTCTCTAACAAATTCAGGTCACCAAAAATAGCATAACCAGAAGATCCACATGTAAAACAGTCTACAATGTCAAGGCTTGGCTCCTATTTCATAATACTTTAGAAGAAAGAGAATAGCACATGGAAAAAAATTTGGCAGGTTGAATTTGTTGCTTCCAACTACAAGAGAAAATAGAAAATAAATATAACAAAATAAATTCATTATATAGATTTTAAAACTTCCAACTTTATCATCAGACTAAATACATGATAGATCCCTTTTACTGTCTTACAGATAGAGACTAATTTTCATATATAACAGATAACTCTAGCCTTTTAGCATTGATCTATACATTTCAAAATATAAAACTTTCTTATGTGGTAAGCTTATGTCATTATAAATGTTAAAGGAAGAAGAGGAATGGGTACCTTCAAATGGTTTAGTTCACCAATAATAACTCAACTACTTGAGTACCTCAAAAGTTGGTATATATTAATCTAACCTGAGGGTCAACTCTGGCCATAGTTACCACAGGGACAATCAATGATTTGGCGATTTAAGTGAATATGTTCCAAACTTGTGTAAACTTGAACAAACAATTATAAAACAATTTATATATCATTTTATGTGATTGTATTCTTATAAAGACATTCCTTTTGACTGGATGTAAGCAGGCTTACGAAAAGTTTTTACATAAAACAAATGTTTAACTACTTCATACTAATGAAGCACCGAGTATAGCAGGCTCCATTCAACACTCAATTTGATCAGAAAATTAACCTGACCTCATCACTAAACCCTTCACAACTTTCTACTGAACTCTTACGAAGTTCCTGAGGTTAATATTTGATGATTTTCAAGAAACTTTCTATTTTTGGAAATGAGGTGAAGTACAAAAGCACTAAGAAGTTAACAATGCCATAAACATGTGCGCCAACAAAACACATGTAACATGAAAACTTCTATATGATTGAGATGCCCATGTTGGACATTAATCTTCCACTGACTCTATTATTATCAGAAGTAATGATATATCAATACTAAATCCCACTCCCCTTTGATCCTATATGAAACTAGCATTACTAATAAAATTTCTAATCAAATCTCCTTGTCAATAAGTGAAAAAACGCCCATGGTACCAAGCCACCAAATATATTAAAGGAACAACCATATACACAACCATGACAGGATAACACTAATCTTATAACTAAGAAAAGTTTTGACAAATATGCAAATTTCAAGTATATACCGTAAGGCCTCACAATTCACATAGATTAATTATAACATCCACAAACAATAATTTACAACTATAAATGTCAAAAAGAAATATTTATGGCCCAATAACTAAAAATGAAAGTTCAAAAAAGTTTTATGGAAAAAGTGTAAAACGATTACCAGTTCCCAGAAACACCATCAACCAGTCCATTTTCGGTCACGGGTAATACAGCCAGCCTTCATAACCTCATCAGCAACATCCTAATCAATAGCTTCTAAAGCAGCCAAAGAATTACTCTGTATCTAGATTGGTCCCATGTATTGGCCCTCCCCTCTAATGGCACTCAAGTCCCTCTCAAACACCACAACCTCAAACCCCTTCCTCCTCGCTGCCAACGCTAAAACCAGCCATCCAATTCCACTGCCTGCCACCAGTATCTTCAACTTTTTCTCCTGCAGCGAAGAATTCTCACCAATTCCACCGCTTTGCTTCGCCGCCACCAGTATCTTCACTCCGTTCGCCAAATTATCTGCCCTACTGCTGCTTCCATTCTCCTCAGCAGCCGCCTTAGTCGTCGGCGCCGTCGATTTTCCTCCCCTCTTCGCCGCCGCAGCTGCCTTCTTCTGGGCTGCCTTCTTCTTGCTCTCGTCAGACACCATTTGTAATACAATCCTGATCGGGTTCGCATCAAACGACAATAATTCAATTCAAGTTCTAGGGATTCGTCAAGCAACTCAAGAAGTTTGGGCTGGAAATTATCCAAGGATTCAATTAAAGAATTATTTCTCAATTAATTAGCATATCACATGGGACCCTTCAAGTCATCAACCATAATATATATCACGTGGGCCACGGACTTAACATTAAATACTCAGCTAGTATATGCAAGGAAGGTTAATATATTCAGTAAACAAACCACACAGATTCCTAGCCACTAAATCCAATTCAGCAATTGAAAGGGAACCACACGGATACAAGGAATCAGGTAATTTAAATCTCGAATCCAATTGGGAAAAGGCTACAACAAGTTATTCAACTGACGTGGACTTTCAGTTTGATTCCAACGCGACAAGGAAAATTAGGTTTTACAATTCTATTGTAATTAGGATTTATTAATAGTTAAGATTTACTTTCTAAATTGGTTTGTAATAAATAGGGATTTTTATTCCAAATTGGTTTGGAATTCCTATTAAGATTAGGATAATTTGTTACTATTGCTATTAGGATTTGGATTATTTTAAGTAGTATAAATAGAGGTCCAGGTTGATGTAATCAAACACATTATACATTATTATTATTCAATATATTTGTGAGGTTATTCTCTACTTTTGGTTCTTTGAAGAATTCCTAAGTATTTTTCTTAGTTATTTCTTTGAGATTCAATTTGACTTATCATACAACAATTCATAGTTGTGTGTGGCGTCTTCTACCGCATCAATCGTCGATTGTACCGAGATTACCACTTCAATATAAGCGAGGGGTCAAGGTGTCGTTGGTGTCCATTCAACGCAGAATTCTGAACGCGAGCAATTGTACTAAGATTACCGTCTACATATAGGCGAGGGGTTAAGGTGTTGCAAGCAATTCACCCAACAACTGTGCTAGAAACGATTGGGGTAGCGACCACCTCACGCAAGCGTGCCGTGGAGTTTATCATTTGGTATCAAAGCTAAGCCTTTCTAGCGAGTTACTTATCTTTAATTTTCTGTCAAAATATATATTGTAAAAAAAAGAAAAAAAAGCAAAAAAAAAGAGAAGAAAAAAAGAAAAAAAAAGGAAAAGAAAAAAAAAATCATATTTTCATTGTGTTAACCAAACTTGTAGCACACCATCAAATTCCAACGAAGATTTCATACCGTTCCATCATCATCAATTCTGAAACGGAGCTAAAATTTACAAATCTGACGCATACAAGAGGAGTACAAGGCAATCGATTGGTGATTTTGTGATATTTTAATAGTTACACCATCTATAATTTTGTTTCGTGATAAGTAATTTTTGAATTTATTAGTAAAACCAAGAATTTTGCTAGGAGAATTCAAGAAGAACCTATTAGAGAGAATATTAAAGGTAAAAGGCAAGAGTGTAAGATTATTAGAGGGTAAAAGCCAAATTTGAGCGATACACGAGTGATTCATCATTATTTGAGTGAAACACGTAAGGGAGTGTGTGAGAAAATTTTTTATCTACTAACCTTTGTTTTACAACAAACATGTATGGCTACAATTATGAAAGTTATTATGGTTCTCGAAGGAATACTTTCCAAGGCAATATTGATACAGAGGCATATCTGAGATGGGAGAGAAAAATGGAGCTAGAATTTGACTCTCATGATCACTCCAAGAGGAGGAAGGTCAGACGTGTAGATCAAGAGTTCTCCGATCATACAATTATATGGTGGCAACTTATCAAACAAAAATATGGGGAGCGTCCGTTCGAGACATGGGCAGAATTAAAATCAGCAATGAGAAAGCGCTTTGCTCCAGTACAGCGTGACAGGAGGGAGGAGTATACATCTCAAAGACTTGTAGAGCAACCTTCAAGGCGATTTACAGTAGACAATAATAGGAGTGTTCGCACACAAATAAATAAGGAAGATTATTGGATGCAGCTACAATATACTTCTAAGGCTCAAAAGAAACAAGATCAGCGGGGGGAGGTGGAAGAAATTATAGAATATGCAGTCCAAGGAGAGTTATTGGGTTCGAGTGTTCAAGATGAAATCCATGATCTAAAGCAAGATGGTGAACATCCGAAAGAAAGTAATCAAGAAGATGAGTTCATACAAGGAAATACATGTGGAAAAGATAGACAAAAAAAAATTATTCGAAAGATTGATAATGTTAAAGAAAAAATTGAAAGGAGTGAGAATGAAAAGAAAAGAGAGATTGAGAATGAAGAGAATGAGAGTGACCTTGAAAATAAACGAGAGAAAAAAAAACGAGAGGGTGAGCATAAAGAAGAGAGAAAAGAAATATGTTACTATGAAAAGGAAAGTGAGTTGAAAAGTGAGTTATATTTTGAAAAGCCAATGACTGTACATTCGTACAAGACGGCGCTTTTGAATACTAACACTAATGATTCTTCTTTGTCTAGTTTTGTTTTGTCTCTTGTACAGGTTGTTGATGAAATATCCCGTACTATCATTCCATACTGATCAGCTGATAGTATTCCCAAGGAGACAACGGAGTTACCAAGGCGGGTTGGAGAGTTGGAGAAAGTGGGTATCGTGAGAGAAGACATGAGTTCATGTGTTGATTATGAGATCATAGTATCTAAGGAGGATGGGACAACGAGTTTGAAAAATTCTTTAGCATGTGTTGAGTTTGTGCGTCATCCGGATAAATGTGCTATTGAGTTTTTAACTTGGGATTGTGACCTTTTTATTGCATTGGTGCTATTATGTGATTTTGACTGTATTAATGTCAATGAAAGGAGAAAAGTTGGTTGTGTTTTGCAGATTCGTGATAAGATCATATTCATCAAGGAAATCATGGATCGTGCGATTCAATTCGATCAATGCATTGAGAGTCTACAGGGAAGTGTTTTGAATATTGTTCTAGTAGACTATGCATGTGATTTTGATTTATTTGATTTCTTGGTGATTAGACAAAAGGGAGTTGTTGATTTTTTTTGTTTTGTGTTTAATCCAGGAATTCAAGAGAGTTGGCGTGAGAAACGTGACAAATTTCAAAAATTAATATTTGACATATGTGCATTAACGAATGTGTTTCTGCGAAGGGATGAGATCATCAAATTGATTTTTGATCCAGGAATTCAAGTGTATGGGCTTATGCGACGTGATGAGTTTCAAAAGTTGACATTTGACCCAGGATCATTAACGTGGTTTTGTTTACAAATGATCAAGATCATAAGATTCATTTTTGATCCGGGAATTCGTGAATGGGAGTTTGTGATACATAAAGAGTTCTTCATACTGATATTTAATCCAGGAGGAGATAAAGCTTTTCAAATTCTTACTTGCGTTGCTGATGTTGCTTATTCAATTAATTTGTCAGGTGAGATTTGTGGTTATGTTTTGTTTAATGTTATTAACTTGGTTTATTTTTATGTAGGATCAGTTTTGTGGACATATTCTTTTCAAAAGGAGGGAATGTCAGATTTAAGGATAAATCTTTTTCTAGAGGAGGGGAATGATACAATCCTGATCGGGTTCGCATCAAACGACAATAATTCAATTCAAGTTCTAGGGATTCGTCAAGCAAATCAAGAAGTTTGGGCTGGAAATTGTCCAAGGATTCAATTAAAGAATTATTTCTCAATTAATTAGCATATCACGTGGGACCCTTCAAGTCATCAACTATAATATATATCACGTGGGCCACGGACTTAAAATTAAATACTCAGCTAGTATATGCAAGGAAGGTTAATATATTCAGTAAACAAACCACACAGATTCCTAGCCACTAAATCCAATTCAGCAATTGAAAGGGAACCACACGGATACAAGGAATCAGGTAATTTAAATCTCGAATCCAATTGGGAAAAGGCTACAACAAGTTATTCAACTGACGTGGACTTTCAGTTTGATTCCAACGCGACAAGGAAAATTAGGTTTTACAATTCTATTGTAATTAGGATTTATTAATAGTTAAGATTTACTTTTTAAATTGGTTTGTAATAAATAGGGATTTTTATTCCAAATTGGTTTGGAATTCCTATTAGGATTAGGATAATTTGTTACTATTGCTATTAGGATTTGGATTATTTTGAGTAGTATAAATAGAGGTCCAGGTTGATGTAATCAAACACATTATACATTATTAGTATTCAATATATTTGTGAGGTTATTCTCTACTTTTGGTTCTTTGAAGAATTCCTAAGTATTTTTCTTAGTTATTTCTTTGAGGTTAAATTTGACTTATCATACAACAATTCATAGTTGTGTGTGGCATCTTCTACTGCATCAATCGTCGATTGTATCGAGATTACCGCTTCAATATAAGCGAGGGGTCAAGGTGTCGTTGGTGTCCATTCAACGCAGAATTCCGAACGCGAGCAATTATACCAAGATTACCGTCTACATATAGGCGAGGGGTTAAGGTGTTGCAAGCAATTCACCTAACAACTGTGCTAGAAACGATCGGGGCAGCGACCACCTCAAGCAAGCGTGACGTGGAGTCTATCAATTTGTCTCACAGAAACAATCAAAATCCAAGCCAAAATGAAACCTTAGAACAAAGAAAAATTAAATTGAAAAAACAACTTACCTTAGAGATCTGTGAGTAGTCTAATATATGAATATATAGATCTAGGGTTTTGTTTCAGATTTCTCGAATCTGTTTGCACCGGTTTGTGTGTTTCTCTCGAAGCCGAAAGACGAACGCTCGAGATTACAAGAGAGGAAACACGTTGGGGGTTACGATATATTTATATAGGGTTTGTGGAAGAAAGAAGAGAAACACGTGTCGAGCGATTTTGCCCAAAATAATATCGTCAGATTTTTTATTTTTAAATAAATTTAAGAAAACTGATATTTTCATGTTATTTTTTGATATTTTCGTACTTATGGGGTGTGACGCCCCAAAATAGGTATACAACACCCATTCTGAGTCGCCAAATACATGGTATATAAAGTAAACTACAACTTCAATAATACAAATGTCGTGTGAAATACGACAATACATACTGTGAGTTTAAATACAAATATTGTCTTCTAGACAATATCCACACGCAAATAAGTTCTCATTACAATTATTCAAACACTATTTTATAGAAATAGTGAGGACTGCTAAAACATCTTCCTAGAACCATCACTCCATATCCCGACTCGATCCTGCTATGTTCTCACCTCCTGAGAAGAAAAATGGAACAAAAAGGAAAGGGTGAGCTCAAATAGCCCAGTAAAGAATATTATGACTAAGATAATATACAACAAATTATCATTAGTCTTCAACAGGGAAAAATCTGATAAAATATAATAGACAACAAGTTTTAGATCAACAAATGCAACAGAAACAGCAATCCATTAGAAGAGTCACGTAGAGAATGAATTCTACTGTCTTCTAAGATTTAAAAGTCCATCATCAATATTTCGTCCCTGTAACAACAATCAATATTCATCTTTAATCATTTTTGTACTACAGGCCAAAGATATTCATTTGTATCACTAGTTGGTCATGTTCATCTCAACACATGTTCATCTTTGCACTACGGGCCAAAGAGATTCAATAGTTTAATCATTCATCTTTGCACTACAGGCCAAAGATATTCATCAAGTATCACCATTAAGGTCTGAGGATGATGAAAAATATTTTTAAGAACGAATCTAGTGAGATAAAAGGACAAATATTAGGGATTCGTACAACAGTTTGTACAAGATCAATAATACTTCATAACAACTGATTTTGAAGCAGAACTCAAAAAGAACGATCAAAACATGGATACAATCAAAGATATTAGCCAAAATAGATATTTTGGACAAAAAGAAGAAATTTCATTTTTTGATGAATAGTGCCGTATTCGTGAATAGTGTCGTATACGTGAATAGTGCCGTACACGTGAATAGTAACTCCGACACCAAAAGATAGAAATTTCATAAAAAAACATCATCACGCTTCGTGAATAGTAACTCGTGAATAGTAACTCATGAATAGTAACTCGTGAATAGTAACTCATGAATAGTAACTCATGAATAGTAACTCTGACATAAAAAAGTTCCAAATTGATAAAAAGTTTAGAACAATATTTCGGCATAATGATATTGAAGAAGATAATATCATTTAAGAAGAAACATCATCCCTTACCTCAAAATAACCGTACTTCTGACTGAATTTCGGTATAGTACTGACAGAAACTCGCACCGTATAGCAACACTCAAAATATACTCACAAGAATATGGTCGATAATATAGAGAGAGAAAGAGATAAAACTTTATTTCTGGTGTAATTTTCAATTCTAGCTTTGCCCTCTATTTATAGGAAAATGCTAGAACGTCAAATGAGACTAAATTAATAAAATATTATTATTCTTTTTTCTTCTTCCACGCCACCTCAATTGTTAAGCCAACCATTTTGAAAATCAAACTTGCCATCTTGGAAAAAATAGCAGCCCACATGTGTTAAAACACAAGTGGGTCCCACCCCCTTTTTTAATAAAAATTATTTTATTTTCCGAAACTTCAATAATTCATAGAAAATAGCCCTTTTGTCAGAAAATTCGAATCTCATGACTTTTTATAGGAAATTCAATTCTCTACAACTTTACAGAAGAAAGTTTTTTCAAATTCCAAACAGAAATTGACCGAAATCCACAAACGGGCAATTTTACAGTCTATAATCAATTTTCTGTCAAGAATTGTGTCCACCGACACACAAAACATGTGTTAAATATTTAATGCCACAAAAATATTCTTCCTCCTCATATACTCATATATCCCACATTCATTGTAAAAATATCATCGTTAATATATTATTAAAATAATATATTAAATTGAATTATTTTATCAGAAAAAGATAAAATATTAATTTTCAACAATTGTCACATTAAAAATTTTCTCCATCTATATCCACATAAAATGAATATTTTCTTTATCATAATAATCAATAATCAATTATTTAAAAATAATATTGCAGAATCACAGTACTGACAACCAGGCCGTTCCCAGGAAAGAGGGGGCTTTCCAATAAGCATTTCTCCTTACTGGCGCGCAATTAGGTGACCAAACCTCTCCTTAGACAGAACTTTCTAGACATTGCCAATAATGTTAACTGATAATATTATTCAAATAATATGAATTATTGATCTGATAATGGAAAATATTGTGCAGTGACAATTATTAAAATAATAACAATATAAATATCAACGTAAAAATTATTGAATCAATAAAATAAAATAATGAACAGTAATTACTGTAACAATTATTGAGTAGTGTTTTCTTACGTACGAATCAATAATTCAATAATACTGTGCAATACCGTGTGCTACTGTGCAACCACGCATATTACTGTATTTTAACCACCAGGTAACCCAACAGTGTTAACGGTAACAATTTACGCCGTTATTTATAAAACTCAATCTTTGTCGTTTTCTTTCATCCAACTGTTTTCCGTTATGAGGCCCACAAATGACCGCGTCGTCGTACGGAGATTCCCGACAAAAAGAATATTCCACGACCAAACGAATATTCCCCGACAATAATGAATATTTTATAACCACTTGCTTATTTTTAAACATTGCACATTTCACCCATAACCAAAGTATTATATCAAATTAACCCTTATTAATTTAGAATAATGAATAGAGGAAAATTTAATTTATTCATAATAAGTTAGGGTCTTACAACCTCCCCTCCTTATAAAATTTCGTCCACGAAATTGACGTACGTACCTGGTGTTTCGAACAGGTGAGGGTACCTCGCTTTCATTTCCGATTCCAACTCCCATGTCATTTCCTTAATTGCATGGTTTCTCCGTAAAACCTTAACTTGTGGTATAACCTTCGTGCATAAGACATGCTCTTTCCTATCCAAAATCTCAACAGGTATCTCCTCGTATGTTAAATCTTCAGCTATCTCGTCTGGTTCTAACGCAATAATGTGTTTCAGGTCTTTCACATATTTACGAAGCATAGATATGTGGAATACATTATGTACACGAGACATACTTGGAGGTAATGCGAGTCTATAGGCTATGTTTTCTATTTGGTCAAGAATCTCAATTGGACCAACAAATCTTGGATTGAGCTTTCCTCTCTTTCCAAATCTTGTAACTCCCTTCCATGGAGAAACACGTAACAGTACATGATTCCCAATATTAAACTCCATGTCCTTTCTATGAAGATCAACATAACTCTTTTGTCGATCTTGTGAAGTTTGAATACGTTGTTGAATCATTTGGATCTTTTTTGTAGTCATGCGTACTAATTCTGGTCCCAACAACGTCGCTTCTCCCACCTCGTCCCAGCATACTGGAGATCAACACTTTCGTCCATACAATGCCTCAAATGGAGCCATGCATATACTTTCTTGATAACTGTTGTTGTAGGAGAATTCCATCAGTGGCAAGTACTTATCCCAACTTCCTTTAAAATCTAGTACACAAAGTGTTAATAGATCTTTGAGGGTTTGAATAGTCCTCTCTTATTGTCAGTCCGTTTGAGGATGGTTTGCCGAACTGAATCATAAATCCGTGCCCATAGCTTTCTGTAAGCTAACCTAAAATTGTGAAGTGAATCATGGGTCACGATCTAAAACTATGGATACTGGCATGCCATGCAATCTCACAATCTCATTCACGTACATACGAGCAAGACGTTTAAGGGAATAAGTCTCACGTATCGGCAAGAAACGGGCAGACTTGGTTAATCTATCAGTAATAACCCAAATAGCATTTATGCCTAGAGAAATCGTGGGAAGACCTGTAACGAAATCCATTGTAATGTGTTCCCACTTCCATTCCGGAATCTCAAGTGGTTGCAATGGACCTTTTGGCATTTGATGCTCCGCCTTTACACGTTGACAAGTTAAACACCTCGAGATAAACTCCGCGATCTCTCTCTTCATATTGTTCCACCAAAATGTATGTCGAATATCATGATACATTGTGGTACTCCCATGATGGATTGCAAACGGGGTGTTGTGTGCCTCCATCATGATTCTATGCTTCAAGTCAGAATCGTTCGGAACGAAAAGTCGAGAGTTGAATCGAAATATTCATTCTTCATCGATTCTTGCTTCCGGAATAGCTCCTTCTTACACTTTCTTCTTCATACTCATCAGCCCCAGGTCCGTAGCTTGAGCAGCTTTAACTTTATCGATTAAAGTCAGTTCTACTCGTATATTCGCCATCATCACGTGGGTACCTAGAGTTTTCATCTCCATCTCTATTATTTGTAAGTTATACGAAATGAATCTTTGACGATATCGTACTCGTACTAGTATACGATCTTCTACTCAACACGTTAGCTACCACGTTCGCTTTTCTAGGATGGTATGGTCAGAACATGTGCCAAAATGAGTCTCCTCTTGAGTTCTTCGAAGCTCTTCCCATATTCCTCGCTTCATTCGTATTTTGTATCTCTACGAGTCAGCTGAGTTAATGGAGTAGCGATTTGAGAAAATCTTTCCACGAATCTTCGATAATAACTAACTAAGCCTAAAAAGCTACGTATTTTGATTACTGACTTAGGTTGCTCTCAACTGTGACTCATATCCCAATCTTAGATAGCACATCACAATAGCACCTATCAATTTACTACCGCACGAATATGGCGTCCCCTACGGAGAGTTTGGCTTCGGTGGATTCCACAAAGGAAATCATAAGATAGAGGCTCGGGTATCATCTTCTATAGTTGGGTTTTTAACTCCTGAAGTTCAATAGGAGCCATTCGATATGAAATTTTAGAAATGGGTTTTGTATCGGATTTAAAGTCAATACAAATTCAATATCACGCTCTGGGAGTAGGCCAAGAAATTCTTCAGGAAATACGTTAGGAAATTCACTAACAACAAAAATATCATTCAAATCTGACGTATTATTGTTCAAGTCCATAACATGGCTAAGAAAGCATGACATTCGTTTTTCAATAAACAAATAGCTTTGTGGTTTGATATAACAGTGACCGATTTTAGTGGTTTAGTGGTTTGAATTCGTATGACAGGTTGGTTAAGAATATGAAAACTAGCAACCTTACGAAAACAATCAATTTTGGCATGATGAGTGGTTAACCAATCAATTCCTAAAATCACATCAAAAGCAAGTATCTTTAAAGAGATAAGATCAACAGGTAATGTGATATTGCCAACTTGGATCATGCAAGATTTATAAACTGTAGATGTAATGAAGTTTTCACCCAACGGAGTTTCAACAGATAAATCAAAATCTAATTTCTTCGGAGTCAAGTTTAAACGTTGAGTATAAGCAGGAGAGATAAAAGAATGGGTAGAACCAGTATCTAGTAAGGTATAAACTTCGCAAGAATTCAAGATTAGCTTACCCGAGATCACTTCGTTTGGGTTCCTCACGTTTTGGCCAGTCACGACAAACGCTCTTCCAGGAACCGCTGATTTTGACTTATCCGGGACAGCCCTTGGAATCACCACTCCCGCTGAACTTGGTTTCGCTATAGTACAATCTCGAGCGATGTGGCCTTCCTTTCCACAGTTTTAACATACCTTGGATTATTGTGAACAATTTGGGCTGATATGTCCCTCCTTCCCGCATTTGTAACATCTAACTGGCGGTCATTCTCCTCCCCTAGAATTTGTTGTTGGTGCTGGTGCTACTGCTGATGTCTTCTCGTCGTTGTTGAATCTCCTCTTTCTAAAATTTCCACTTGAGTCACCCCTTTTATTATCATGGCCACGATTACCACCTGAGTGGTTACTGCCTTTATCTGTATTCTTCCCTCCTCGCTAGTTATCATCGTTCTGATGACTGCTGTCACCGATATGACCCTAATTGTGGTCCCTCGGTTGAGTATACTCACTATCTCGCTCTAATAACTAAGCCCTGTTTACAACATCTGAATACATAGAAAATTTATGAGATATAAGGTATTGACGAATCTCGGGTTTTAGACCTCTCAAAAATATCTGCGTCATACGTTCCTCATTCTCCACCAAATGAGGTGCAAACCTGGATAACTCTGCGAACTTCGCTTCGTACTGAGACACCGTAATGTTGTTCTGTTCAAGTCTAATAAACTCTACCTCTTTTAAATGACGAATACTTTCAGGAAAGTACTTGTCATTGAAAAGTTTTTGAAATCTTTCCCAAGACATGTTGAGTGCAGCTGGCTGGGTACGCTTCACAGATTCCCACCAGTAATCTGCTTCACCACGAAACATAAAGGTGGCTAATGGAACCTTCTGTTCCTCCATGCACCCCAAGACATCGAATATCTTGGTAATTTTCTTGACCCACATTTTTGCCTTGATCGGATCCGGCTTTCCATGGAAATCTGGTGGTCCCAACTCCTTGAACTGCTTAGCTGTGACAGACCGCGCGTTGCCATCATTTCCACCCGTATTTTGCACACGAGTCTCCCTCGTCTGATTTTGCATGAACTACAAAAAGTTCCTATACATTCCATCATTCATCGTTTGCTCGGTAACGTTGTTTACAGGAGGAGTATTGCCTTTTTGTTGCACGTTCTCCTGGTTTGTGACTAAAGGTTGTTCCACCGTCTCATAAACTCCATTGTTAACGTTCTCAGCAGCAATTCTTAAATACTTCCATAAAACAAGGGTTAATTAAACAAATTAATGTATCACATAATATCCCTATATTGTGACCGACAAATAAATAAGCTTAGGTAGGACACACTAGCGAAGGATTTAATCATCTCTCCCCTCCTAGTTCTATTCCCCAATCTCCACCAGAGACCATATCTCTAAGCTCTGATACCAACTGTGACGCCCCCAAAATAGGTATACAACACCCATTCTGACTCGCCAAATACATGGTACATAAAGTAAACTACAGCTTCAATAATACAAATGTCGTGTGAAATACGACAATACATACTGTGAGTTTAAATATAAATATTGTCTTCTAGATAATATCCACACGCAAATAAATTCTCATTACAATTATTCAAACACTATTTTATAGAAATAGTGAGGACTGCTAAAACATCTTCCTAGAACCATCACTCCATACCCCGACTCAATCCTGCTATGTTCTCACCTCCTGAGAAGAAAAATGGAACAAAAAGGAAAAGGTGAGCTCAACTAGCCCAGTAAAGAATATTATGACTAAGATAATATACAACAAATTATCGTTAGTCTTCAACAGGGAAAAATCTGATAAAATATAATAGACAACAAGTTTTAGATCAACAAATGCAGCGGAAACACCAATCCATTAGAAAAGTCACGTAGATAATGAATTCTACTGTCTTCTAAGATTTAAAAGTCCGTCATCAATATTTCATCCCTGTAACAACAATCAATTTACATCTTTAATCATCTTTGCACTACAGGCCAAAGATATTAATTTGTATCACCAGTTGGTCATGTTCATCTCAACACCTGTTCATCTTTGCACTACGGGCCAAAGAGATTCATCAGTTTAATCATTCATCTTTGCACTACAGGCCAAAAATATTCATCAAGTATCACCATTAAGGACTGAGGATGATGAAAAACATTTTTAAAAACGAATCCAGTGAGATAGAAGGACAAATATTAGGGATTCGTACAACAGTTTGTCCAAGATCAATAATACTTCATAACAACTGATTTTGAAGCAGAACTCAAAAATAACGATCAAAACATGGATACAATCAAAGATAGTAGCCAAAATAGATATTTTAGACAAAAAGAAAAAATTTCATTTTTTGATGAATAGTGCTGTATAGCAACACTCAAAGTATACTCACAAGCATATGCTCGATAATATAGAGAGAGAAAGAGAGAAAACATTATTTCTGGTGTGATTTTCAATTCTAACTTAGTCCTCTATTTATAGGAAAATGCTAGAACGTCAAAGGAGACTAAATTAATAAAATATTATTATTCTTTTTTCTTCTTCCACGCCACCTCAATTTTCAAGCCAACCATTTTGAAAATCAAACCTGCCATCTTGGAAAAAATAGCAGCCCACATGTGTTAAAACACAAGTGGGCCCCACTCTCTTTTTTAATAAAAATCATTTTATTTTCCGAAACTTCAATAATTCATAGAAAATAGCCCTTTTGTCAGAAAATTCGAATCTCACAAATTTTTATAGGAAATTCAATTCTCTATAACTTTAGAGAAGAAAGTTTTTCCAAATTCCAAACCGAAATTGACCAGAATCCACAAACGGGCAATTTTACAGTCTATAATCAATTTTCGGTCAAGAATTGTGTCCACCGACACACAAAACATGTGTTAAATATTTAATGCCACAAAAATACTCTTCCTCCTCATATACTCATATATCCCACATTCATTGTAAAAATATCACCGTTAATATATTATTAAAATAATATATTTAAATGAATTATTTTATCAGAAAAAGATAAAATATTAATTTTCAACAATTGTCACTTTAAAATTTTTCTCCATCTATATCCACATAAAATAAATATTTTCTTTATCATAATAATCAATAATTAATTATTTAAAAATAATATTGCAGAATCACAGTACTGACAACCAGGCCGTTCCCAGGAAAGATGGGGCTTTCCAATAAGGATTTTTCCTTACTGAAACACAATTAGGTGACCAAACCTCTCCTTAGACAGAGCTTTCTAGACATTGCCAATAATGTTATCTGATAATATTATTCAAATAATATGAATTATTGATCTTATAATGAAAAATACTGTGCAGTGACAATTATTGAAACAATAACAATATAAATATCAACGCAACAATTATCGAATCAATAAAATAAAATAATGAACATTAATTACTGTAACAATTATTGAGTAGTGTTTTCTTACATACGAATCAATAATTCAACAATACTGTGCAATACCGTGTGCTACTGTGCAACCACGCATATTACTATATTTTAACCACCAGGTAACCCAACAGTGTTAACGGTAACAATTTACGCCGTTATTTATAAAACTCAATCTTTGTCGTTTTTTTTCATCCAACTGGTTTCCGTTATAGGGCCCACAAATGACTGCGCCGTCATACGGAGATTCCCGACAAAAAGAATATTCTACGACCAAACAAATATTCCCCGACAATAATGAATATTTTATAACCACTTTCTTATTTTGTAAACTTTGCACATTTCACCCATAACCAAAGTATTATATCAAATTAACCCTTATTAATTTAGAATAATGAATAGAGGAAAATTTAATTTATTCATAATAAGTTGGGGTCTTACAGGGGGTGTTTGTTTAGAGCTGAATGGCTGAATCGGTCAGTGCGTTTATTTTGGTCTGAATAGCTGAATCGGTAAGATGGACGAGCTGAATAGCTAAGTTAGATTTTTTTAGCTGAATGAAGTAAAAAAAAATTAAAAAATTAAAAAAAATAAAAAAAAATATTAATTATAATATTAAGTAATATTAAATAAATTTACAACAATTTTAAATTTTTTCAGAGGGGTAAAATAATAAAGTTTTGTCATTCAGATGTTTCAGACATGGTTGATTGCCTTTGTTATCCCTCGAGATAAAATAGATCCCCTTTCCTTAGATATGTTACGTATATACATAAATGTACATAACTAATTGCGTGATAATAATAATAATAATAATAATAATAATAATAATAGAAATAATAATAATAATAATAATAACAGTCATAATAATAATAGTACTAATAATAGTAGTAGTAGTAGTAGTAGTAGTAGTAGGTTTATCCAAATGTATGTTATTATTATTATTATTATTATTATTATTATTGTTGTTGTTACTATTATTATTATTATTATTATTATTAGTTTTACTATTATTATTACTATTATTGTTATTATTATTAGTAGTAGTAGTAGTAGTATTATTGTAAGAGCCCGAATTTTATGAAATAAAAGTCTTTAATTTTTCTTATAATTACTATTCAGTAAATGGTTAAATTGATAAAAGTTAAGTTAAGGGTGATATATGAATTTTTTTTCAAAATACACAAGTGGTTATAAAATATTCATTGTTGTCAGGGAATATTCATTTGGTCGTGGAATATTCTTTCTGTCGGGGAATATTCGTACGACCAGCGCAGCCATTTGTGAGCCCCATAACAGAATAACTATCGGATGAAGAAAATGACAAAATTAAGGTTTTATAAATAACGGCGTAATCGTTACCGTTAACACTGTTGGAATACCCGACTGGTAAAATAAAGTAATACGCGTTGTTGCACAGTAGCACACGGTATTGCACAGTATTTTTGAATTATTGATTCTTACGTAAGAAGACACTACTCAATAATTGTTACAGTAATTACTTTTCAATATTTTATTTTATTGATTCAATAATTGCTGCGTTGATATTTTATATTATTGTTGTTTCAATAATTGTCACTGCACAATATTTCTCATTATCAGATCAATAATTCGTAATATTTGAATAATATTATTAGATAGCATTATTAGCAATGTCTAGAAAGTTCTGTCAAGGAGAGGTTTGGTCACCTAATTGTGCGCCAGTAAGGAAAAATTCTTATTGGAAAGCCCCCTCTTTCCTGGGAACGGCCTGGTTGTCATAAATGTGATTCTGTAATATTATTTTGAATAATTAATTATTGATTCATATGATAAGGAAATATTTATTTTATATGGATATAAATGATGGATTTATTTATGTGGTTATAAATGAAGGAATTAATGATGAGGTGTTTTATTAGTATTTTATCGAAATGGAGAACAAAATATGGGATTTTCAGAAAAATTAGTTTATTACTTGATTTTGTAAAATCCATAACTCTTTGTGTATAATGAGTTAGGAGATGAACCATATATCAAAAGAAAGCCCTGGAAGTAAGCTAACCGTAGAATTTGGAATCACCCAAAAATTCTTTGTGGATATTTCGTGGTGAATTTTTGAATGAAACTGGTCCGAATGATTTATAATCTGATAATCAGTGTTATTGAGATATATTGCATGAGTTATAACTTTTGATCCGACCGTTGGATCGTTGTAATTTTTGGATATATGTTATACATATATGAGTTGAGTATATGTCCACAAATTTTGAACCGTTAAAAATTAACGTATGATTTGTTATGAATTTTAAGATGTGACTGATTCTAAAATTGTTTTTATAAATATTTTGAGTGGAAAATTCTAGAAGGCGGGCCCCATTTTTTGGTTGGTGTAAGAGAACATGTGCTAGAATTCTTGGTTCAAACATGGAGGCTGGTCATGGTTGGTGCGTAGAAAGAAGATAAATAATAATAATATTTTATTATTTTAGTCTCCTTTGGCGTTCTAGCATTTTCCTATAAATAGGGTGCTTATGTTAGAATTGAAAATCACACCAGAAATAAGTTTTCTTTCTCTCTAGATTATCAAGCATATTTGTGTGAGTATTTAAATACTTGGTGAGTTGATATTCATCAGTGCAAGTTTCCTTCAGCGTCATATCCGATATCCAGTCAGAAGTACTGCTCTTTTGAGGTAAGGGATAGTAATGGATTTTAAGGGTTATTATGTTTTTCAGTTCGTACCTCTTCTGACCTTCAGAAAATTCTGGAAAAATTTGAAATGATATTTTGATGAGTTTTATTGATTGTGTCCAAAAATGGTGATTTTTGGATGTATAGATTAAGAGTTATGAATTTTACGGGAAAAGACTATTTTAAAAGTAACCGCTTATAACTCCTTGTGATTAACTCTAAAATTGATGAGATTTTTATTGAGAGTACATCTATATAATATCAGTGTACTCTGTGAATTTTGGATTTTTTTGGATAAAAGTACAATTTATGATAAATGTTTAAATATTCGACGGTTTTGGCCATATGAAAAATAGTAAATGAATTTTAAAAATTCTAAGAAAAATATATGTTCAATATAGGACTATATTCTGCTAAATCCCAGAAAAGAAATATTTTTGGAACTGATTTGATATTTTTCACAAAAATGGACTAGTTATAAATAAATGAATTAAATATGTTATGTGAAGTAAGAAAATTGGAAAATAGGATTTTATGGCTTGAGAATCCTATATGAGGTATATGCAGATTTTTTATGAGGGTTTTGGTTATTGGTGATGAAATCTTATGAGTTTGGAATTTTAGGATGCTTAAATGCATTATTTAGTAAAGTGTAAACAATTAAAATAAATTGTTTATAAACTTAAGAAATATTATTCTTTCAATATCATTATACCGAAATATTGGTATGGATTTTATTGTGGAATTTCTACCTTTTTGTGTCGGGTTTACTATTCATGAGTTACTATTCACGAGTTACTATTCACGGGTACTATTCACGACAAAATTGGTTTCTTTTTCTAACTAAACTATAGTTGATTTATGAATATTACTCTTAAGATTAAAAATATATGTTGATCATATTATTTTTATTATCATATATAACATTTCTATAACCCTAATGATGATATTTCTCTTTGACTTGAGTGTAAAGATGGGTAAATTTTTGGTATGATCATGACTATGGGTTCTCTTTGTCCAATAGTGCAAAGTTGAATTGTTGACTGGTATGATCATGGCCATTGAATTTATAATTGAATATCTTTAGCTTAAATGCAAAGGTGAATTGATCAACATGGTTATAATTATTGTTTATATAAATTCTGAAATGATTATATATTTTTTGTAGATAATAATATATTTGGCCTGTAGTGCAAATATGAACTGTTGAGGAATATCTTTGGCATGTAGTGCAAAGATGAATTGTTGATGAATATCTTTGGCCCGAAGTGCAAAGATGACATGTTGTTGAATATATTTAGCCAGTAGTGCAAAGATGAACATGTGATGAGATGAACATGACCAACTGGTGATACAAATGAATATCTTTGGCCGTAGTGCAAAGATGAAATTATTAGTATGATTATGAACAGGAAATGTGATTTGGTGTAACCATGATCTTTGATGTTTCAGGTAAAGATAGGTGATAAAAATTATCTTCGTCCTGGATGAGAAGAGGAATTTAGAACTACAATTATGATTATGAGTTATTCATATGATTGTGGACCAGAATTGTTGATTGATGTTACAGGGATAAAACATTGTTGGTGGATTTTTAACATTGAGAAGATAATAGACTTTATAGTCTATTTGACTCTTCTAATGGATTGCTCGTTCCGCTGCAACTATGGTTGAAATTTTTATCATCAACCATATGTTCTAAATCTCTGATTTATTATTGATGAAGGCTATTGATATTTTAATTATCTTTAGTCATGATATTCTTTACTGAGCTAGTTGTGCTCACCCTTTTGCTTTACAATTCCTTTCAGGTAATAAGAGTGTAGCTGGGTCGAGCGGGGGTAACAGGGGAATAGAACGGTGGTCTCTAGCTGTGGAGTTCTCCCTAAACAGTATAGACAAGTGTGTTGTATACATCTTTTAATAGTTATATTTGGTGAATCATATAGGAAGAGGCAAACCCGACGTTGGAAGGGTGTTTTGCCACTTTCATACAAGATGTCTAATGACATACAACCTCGTGGCATCATAAGACAGGGTTGTGCTCATCCACTTACTGAGTATATTTACGAGCACTACTTATATAATCTTGGTGTTTGTTTGAAGTATAATTCTCAATTTGAGACAGTGGAGATAATGATAAATCAAGATAAGACTCACCATTGGGAAGAATATGATAGTAATCTTCTCGTTTTTCTTTGGGGTATATTGGGTCAACCAAGGATAATTCTGTGGCCATATAATATCTATCATAACCTAAAAGCATGGCCTCCCATGTACGAAGGTTTCCTTGAGCACTTCCCAAAGATTTTAGTTTCTAAAACAGTTTTGACTATACCTTTATGTAAGGTGTCACTGTGAGGTGTTGTCCACGGTTGGGACATGTGTCACATTTGGTATATATTTGTACCCAAACTCACAGTACGTGTTGTTGTATTTTGCACGACAATTGTTGTAATAAAGTTGTAGTTGTTTTCTGTACCATGTATTTGGCAACTCAGAATGGGTTGGATTGAATGGACCTATTTTGGGGACGTTACAATTATGACCGTTATTATTATTATTATTATTATTATTATTATTATTATTATTATTATTATTATTATTATTATTATTATTATTATTATTATTATTATTATTATTATTATTATTATTATTATTTATTATTATTATTATTATTATTATTATTATTATTATTATTACTGTTATTGTTATTGTTATTATTATTATTACTATTATTATTATTACTATTATTGTTGTTGTTATTATTATTATTATCATTATTATTTTTATTATTATTATTATTACTGTTATTGTTATTATTATTATTAGTACTATTATTATTATTATTATTATTATTATTATTGTTATTTTTATTATTAGTACTATTATTATTATTATTATTATTATTATTATTATTATTATTATTATGATTATTACTACTACTACTACTACTACTACTACTGTTATTGTTATTATTATTATTATTAGTACTATTATTATTATTATTATTATTATTACTATTGTTATTGTTATTATTATTATTATTATTATTATTATTATTATTATTATTATTATTATTATTATTATTATATGTATGTTTTGGTTTAAGATGAGGAAATTTGAACTTTTTTGGTAATATATGTATGTTTTGGTCTATTTTCAGACTAAAATTGATTATGAATTCGTGATGAAAACTTTAAATTTATAATAGATGTTGTTAATATGTTGAAAAACGAAAACAACGAAGGTTAAACGGATTGATTTAGTTAGGAATCTGTGGTGTATGATTACGCTAAACATGTTAAAACATAAAAAATAGAGTATGAACATGAGTTTTGGGTCAAGATTTAGGTTAGTTAATGTTTTTGTAAATTGTTGATTCTTTGGTATGTTGTAGTTCTATGAATTACGAATCCATAGAATCAAAAATGGACTAATTTGGATATGTAAAACTCAAGTTATGAAGATTAGAAGGAGAAAGTGTCGAAAAATCGCAAGAACAGTAAACTGCAAGTTTTGGTTCTGCTAACGGGGGTAGCTGCGATGTGCCCTAAGTCTATTGGGGCGCAACTGTGCTGTTTCCAAGGCTTATTTGGGCATAGTTGCGCTCATGGTGTGTCAAGTGTGACTGTTTTGACCTCCTGTAGTAAAACGACCATAACGTTTTCATACAAACTCCGATTGAAGCGATTCAGGATGATTCAGAAAGATAACTAGCAGACCTACAACTTTCATTTTTTAAGTATTTCGATTTGAGGTCGGTAACAGGGGTCAAATGAACATCTTTGGGACTGATGTGCATTAAGAGGCAATCGGAGGGCGTCGAGCATGCACGTATGAAAGTGTAGTGCTTTTGACGATAAAAGATGTTGTTATAAGTTATAAAATATGAATTTTAGTAAATATAATGATGTTTAACATTAATAAATGATGTATTAGATAAGTTGTATAAGCATACTAAGCATACACAAGAAAGACAAATTGGGCGTGTAACGAATGAACGTTGAAATACCGTGACAAGTGTTAATGAACTTAAAAAGTGTTTCAATTCAATTGAAGAGAACATTATAATATATGGAATATGGTTAATATAAACCAATAAGGATTCCTAGACTTAAACACTTGAATGAACTTCGAGTATGACTAAGAAGAAATATAGTGACATATAAGTTGAAAGTTAACACAATCAAATTGAACATTGTGTATTGATTAATAGGAAGAGTTATGAGATGTAGAGTAAAGTTTACATTACAAATACTATGCGTTGCTATGTGACTAATAGTTGATGTGCATGATTATATAATTGTATAGGGCACGTGAAGTGCAGATAGCTGTAAGCTGTTAACTGTTATTGGTAAACAATGATCAAAGCAAGTCTTTTAGTTCTTATTTGTTATGTGAACTTGATGATGAACTGTTTTCAATCATTTTTATAAAGAGCATAATGTGTTATATATGTTGAAAGTATGAAACGTTAAAGTTAATTTATGACTACATTGATTGAATAAAGAATGTTGATTGGGTAACGAACTCAATATTTATACTTGTTATGTGAACTGCAACATGTATGTTATGTTAGTCCAATGATTATGAGATATATATTGAGCATATTATTATGTGCTATGTGATTATTATGTGTTATGTGATGCATGACAACTGTTAGATTTGATGGGCTGTGTGACGCCCCCAAAATAGGTATACATCACCTATTTTGAGTCGCCAAATACATGGTACAGAGTACAAATACAATCTTTAATATACAACAAGAGAGCTGTGAGTTTTAATACAAATACTGTCTTTTAGACAATATCCACTCTCAGAATAAGTCCTCATTATATTTATTGTCACACTATTTAACAGAATAGTGAGGACTACTAATATTATCTTCTCGTCCATCACTCCGTTCCCCGACTCGTCCCAGCTATATTCTCATTTCCTGAAGAGAACAATGAAAGAAAGAGTGAGCTCAACTAGCCCAGTAAGAAATATTATGACTAAGATAATGCAGAATAAATTATCATTAGCCTTCAATAGTGTTAAACTGATAAAATATAACAAACATCAAGTTTAACTGTAGCGGAACAAACAATCCATTAAAAGAGTCAAGTAGAGAATAAAATCTACTATCTTCTATGATTTAAAAATATTTTCATGACTTTTATCGCTGAGACTCAGCTTAATAAATAATCCACATCTTCCCTGCACTACGGCCAAGGATATTCATTAGTATCACAACTATAAATTATCCATACACCACAGCCAAGGATATTCGTGTATTCATCAATGGTCATGATCATGCCAACAACTGTCCATCAATGCACTACGGGTCAATGAAGACTTTTTCCACATCATTTGTAATATTACGGTCATGATTACACCAAATAATCCCTGGTCATAATCATACCAAGTCCATCTATGCACTACAGGCCACAGATGACTTTCAACATAATATAAACATGAGGATGATGACAATGATATAAGAATTCAATAAAAAACAATTTCAAGAATTAATTTATCCAGGAACTAATAACGTCCAAATTGTCAACATGATACTTCTTTGTAGAGTAAAATTCAAGAATGCTCAGAAGAATATTTCTGTGAAAAGATACTGGATGAAGCTCAAATATCAAGGATATTCCACTAATTTCATGGAGTATAGAAGTCAAAGTTTTAACCAACTAAGTATAATAAAGAATGGAATAACAAAAGAAATCACCAGGCATGTGATAGACCGCACATGCAGGTTATTCCAACAGAATAATAAATAACGGAACCAGGTCCGGCGTAAAACGCACAGACAGGATATTACAACAGAATAATAAAGAATAGAACCAGGTCCAGCGTAAAATGCACAGACAGGATATTACAACAGAATAATAAAGACTGGAACCAGGTCCGACGTAAAACGCACAGACAGGATATTCTAACAGAATAATAAAGAATGGAACCAGGTCCGGCGTAAAATGCACAGACAGGATATTCCAATAGAATAATAAATAATGGAATAACAGAAGAATTTCACCAAGTATAGGGTATCCCGCGTATATAGGTTATTCCAACAGAATAATAAAGAATGGAATAACAAAAGAATTTCACCAATAAGAAAGAAGGAATACTCCTAACGAGTATAACAAATAATATCCCTTACTGTAAAAGAAACTAAATATAAGAGTAGGGAAGGAGCAGAATACTTTCTATAGCTTCTCTATAATTTCTCTTTCTAAAGTTTCAGTGAATTCGTAAGAAATAATGAAGGAATGAACTTCTATTTATAGAAAACTGGGCTGCATAGTAACTAATTCATGAACGGTCCAGATTGATTTACTTTAATCTGACAGTCCATATTTAAAGTAAAATCTTTTAAATAAAATATAATATATTCTATTTATAATCTAATAAATCGAATAACTTTATAAAAGATTTTACTATGTAGGCATTATGCAATCACTATGCATAATAAAATATAATATATTCTAATTATTGTCTAATAAAACAGATAACTTTATAAAAGTATTCTGTTTTATATAAAAAGGTTTTACTATTAGCCTAATAAAACAAATAACTTTATAAAAGTATTTTGTTTTATATAAAAAACTTTCTGTTTTATTACATTAATAATACCAATAAAACAAAACTGAGTGACTTATCACATAAGCATCAATAATCAATACCGTGTGCTACTATGCAACTACGCGTATTACTGTACTTTTAACACCGATTGTTTCAACAGTTAACGGTAAAACTTCCACAGTTATTTTCATAAAGTATTTTTGTCGTTTTCTCAATCCGATAATAATTCTGTTATGGGGTCCACCAATGATTGTGTCGTTGTACAAATATTCCCTGTTAAAACGAATATTCCTCGACTAATCAAATATTATATAAAAACTTGCGTACTTTGCAAAATTTATAAATATTACCTACAACTATAACATTATATCAAATTCATTCCATAATATTCAAAAATGATATTTATAGAAAATTCATCTTTATTCATAAAACTTGGGGTCTTACAACCTTCCCTTCTTATGAAATTTCGCCCTCAAAATTAGGGTACATACCTGGTATGTCGAAGAGGTAAGGATACCTTGATTTGATTTCAAATTCTAACTCCAAAGTCATTTCCTCAACATCGTGGTTTCTCCACAAAACTTTGACTTGAGGTATAACCTTGGAGCGTATAATATGTTCCTTATTATCCAAGATTTGAACAGGAACCTCTTCATACGTCAAATCTTCCGCTATTTCGTCCGGTTCTAACTCAATAATTTGGTTCAGGTCTTCAACATATTTACGTAACATGGATATATGAAAAACGTTATGAACACGAGACATACTTGGCGGTAAAGCGAGTCTATAGGCCACAGTTCCTACTTGATCGATGATTAAAAATGGGCCGATGAATCGAGGATTGAGCTTTTCTCTCTTTCCAAATCTCGTAACTCCTTTCCATGGAGCAACACGTAACAACACATGATCTCCTATATCGAATTCCACATCCTTTCGATGAAGATCATCATAACTCTTTTGTCGAACTTGTGAGATTTTTATATGTTGTCGGATCGTTTGAATCTTTTTCATAGTCATACGTACTAACTCCGGTCCCAACAACGTTGCTTCACCCACCTCATCCCAGCATACTGGAGAATGACACTTTCTTCCATATAACGCTTCGAATGGAGCCATGCCAATACTTGCTTGATAACTGTTGTTGTAGGAAAACTCCACCAATGGTAAGAACTTGTCCCAACTTCCCTTGAAATTAAGGACACAGAGTCTTGATAGATCTTCAAGAGTTTGAATAGTCCTCTCTGACTGTCCGTCCGTTTGAGGATGATATGCCGAGCTAAATCATAAATCTGTGCCCTTAGCTTTCTGCAAACAAACCTAAAATTGTGAAGTGAATCTTGGGTCTCGATCAGAAACTATGGATACTGGGAAACCATGCAGTCTTACAATCTCGTTTGTATACATACGAGCAAGACGTTCAAGTGTATAAGTTTCTTGTATCGGTAAGAAATGAACAGACTTGGTCAATCTATCAATAATGACCCAAATCACATCTATACCTTGAGAAACCTTAGGAAGACCGGTAACGAAATCCATAGTAATGTGCTCCCACTTCCATTCTGGAATTTCAAGTGGTTGCAATTGACCTTTTGGTACTTGATGCTTCGCTTTAACTCATTGACAAGTTAGACACCTTGAGATAAACAAGGTTATCTCTCTCTTCATATTGCTCCACCAAAATGTATGACGAATATCATGATACATTTTGGTACTCCCAGGATGGATTGCAAATGGTGTGTTATGCGCCTCCATTATGATTTTATACGTTAAATTAGGGTCGTTAGGAACACAAAGTCTGGAGTTGACTCGAAGTATTCCTTCTTTATTGATTCTTGCTTCTGGCATAGCACCTTTTGCACTTTCTTTTTCATACGCATCAGCTCCAGGTTTATAGCTTGAACAACTTTAACTTTATTAATTAAAGTTAGTTCTATTCGTATATTCGCCATCATTACATGGGTCCCTGGAGTCTTTAACTCTATCTCCATCCTTTGCAAGTCACACAAAATGGGCCTTTGTGTTGACAATATCGCACTCGTACTTTTATATGATCTTCTACTCAATGCGTCAGCTACCACGTTCGCTTTTCCAAGATGGTATTGGATGGTATGATCATAATCTTTCAACAGTTCAAGCCAAAATCATTGTCATATGTTGATTTCCTTTTGAGTGAAGAAATATTTGAGGCTTTTATGATCCGTAAAGATCTCCACCTTCTTCCCATACAAGTAATACCTCCAAATTTTAAGTGTGAAGACAACAGCTGCTAACTCTAGGTCATGAGTAGGATAATTCCTCTCATATTCTTTGAGTTGTCTTGAGGCATAGGCTATGACTTTCCCATGTTGCATGAGAACACATCCCAATCCTTTACCCGAAGTGTCACTGTAGACGACAAATCCCTCCGAGCCAGATGGTATTGTCAGAACAAGTGCTGAAATGAGTCTCCTCTTGAGTTCTTAAAAACTTTTCTCATATTCTTTGGTCCAACCGAACTTTGTATCTTTCTGAGTCACCTGAGTTAATGGAGTAGCTATTCGAGAAAATCCTTCCACGAATCTCCAATAATAACCAGCTAAGCCGAGAAAGCTACGTACTTCGGTCACTGATTTAGGTTGCTCCCAGCTTTGAATTGCTTTAATCTTTACCGGGTCAACTGATATTCCATGACTTGATACTACATGCCCAAGGAATGCTACTTCCTAAAGCCATAACTCACATTTCTTTAACTTGGCATAAAGCTTGTATTCACGAAGCTTTTGGAGTATCAGCCTCAAGTGTTGCTCATGATCTTCACGGCTTTTGGAATAAATAAGGATGTCATCAATAAAGATGACCACAAAGTGATCCAAATACTCCTTGAATACTCGGTTCATCATATCCATGAAAGCAGCAGTAGTATTAGTAAATCCAAAGGACATGACTAGGAATTCATAATGCCCGTACCGAGTTCTGAAAGCCGTCTTTGGAATGTCATTGGTTTTAATCTTCAATTGGTGATATCCGGAACGAAGATCAATCTTTGAAAAGAATTTGGCTCCTTGCAACTGGTCAAACAGGTCATCAATACGTGGAAATGGGTACCTATTTTTGATGGTGACATGATTCCACTCCCGATAATCAATACAAAGTCGCATACTCCCATCTTTCTTTTTCACGAATAGAACAGGAGCACCCCAAGGAGAAGTACTAGGACGAATAAAGACAATGTCTAACAATTCCTGCAGTTGGGTCTTTAACTCCTGAAGTTCAATACGAGCCATTCGATATGGGGCTTTAGAAATGGGTTTTGTACCGGGTTCAAGGTTGATACAAAATTCAATTTCACGCTCTGGGGGTAAGCCAGGAAGTTCTTTAGGGAATACGTCAGGAAATTTATTAACAATAAAAATATCATTCAAAACTGACGTATTTTTGTTTAGATCTGTGACGTGGGCTAAGAAAGCTTGACATCTGTTTTTCAATAAACGAGTAGCTTTATGGCTTGAGATGACCGTGATTGATTTTAATGGTTTGGTCGCTTGAATTCGCATAATAGGTTGATTAGGAATATGAAAGCTAACAACCTTACAAAAATAATCAATTTTGGCATGATGAGTAGTTAACCAATCAATCCCTAGAATCACGTCAAATGCAAGTATTTTCAATGAAATAAGATCAACAGGTAATATGAGGGTACCGATTTGAACCAAACAAGACTTATAAACAGTGGATGTAATGAAGGTTTCTCCCAACGGAGTTTTCACAGATAAGTCAAAGTCTAATTTCTCCGGAGTCAAATTTAATCGTTGAGCGCAAGTAGGAGAAATAAAATAATGGGTAGAACCGGTATCAAATAAAGTATAGACTTCGCTAAAGTTTATAATAAGCTTACCCGTGATGACCTCATTCAGGTTCCTTGCTTTCTGGGAGGTCACAACAAACGCTCTCCCTTGCACTACCGGCTTTAACTTTTTTGGGACGACCTTTGGTTCCTCCATCCTAGCTGAACTTGTCTTCGGTGAATGATAAAATCGAGCTAAGTGACCTTCTCTTCCACAATTATAACATGCTTTGGATGGCATCGCGCAGTTTGGACTGATGTGTCCCTCCCCTCCGCATTTGAAGCATATGATAGGTGGTTGTTCTCCTTCCTTAATAACGGGTGCTGGTGTTGACGTCTTTCTATCATTATTGAATCTGCTCTTCTTGAAATGTCCATTCTTATTGCTTTGGCCCTGATTACCACCGATGTGGTTACCATTTTTGGCCTGTTGATTCCCTCCACACTTGTTGTCACCGCTTCGATGACTACTCTCATTGGTATTATCATTTTGTCGGCTGCTCTCTTTTGGTTACGTTGACTCATTATCGCGCTCCACTAACTGAGCCCTATTTACAACATCTGAATACAAACACAGTTTATGAGAAATAAGATGTTGACGTATCTCCAGCTTCAAACCTTTTAAAAACATACGCATTATTCTTTCTTCATTATCCACAAAGTGGGACGCAAACCGAGACAACTCGGCAAACTTAGCTTCATACTGCGACACGGTCATATTATTCTGCTCCAACTTGATGAAGTCCACCTCCTTCATGTGAAGAATACTTTCGGGAAAGTACTTGTCGTTGAATAGTTCTTGGAACTTCTCCCAATATATTTTCAGTGCGGCAGGTTGAGTACGCTTTACTGATTCTCACCAGTAATCTGCCTCTCCTTGCAACATAAAGGCGACGAAGGGAACCTTTTTCTCCTCGGAGCATCCCAAGACATCAAATATCTTGGTGATATACTTTATCCATGCTTCTGCCTTAAGTGGTTTTGGCTCTCCAATAATATCCGGTGGTCCCAGCTCCTTGAACTGTTTAGCGGTGACCGTCCAAGAGTTTCCAGTGTTTTCACCTATATTTTGGATAGGAGCCGCTCTCGTCTGCTGTTGTATGAATTGCATAAAGCCTCTGAACATTCCATCATTCATCATTTGGTCAGTGTTGTTGTTTGCATGAGGATTATCGCCTTCCTGATGCACATTATCCTGATTATTGATATGTGGTGAATCAACGGTCGCCTGTGCTCCATTGCTATTCTCAACATTCTCGAATGTCATTTTCAGATACTGCCACAAAACAAAATGTTAATTGACATGTAACATATTATCCATATATTCTGACCGACCAATTAAATACCAAAAAAAACTTAGGTAGGTCATACTAGCGAAGGAATCCCCCGTCTCTCCCCTCCTAGTTTTAATCTCACATCTTAGCTAGGGATCATATCCCTAAGCTCTGATACCAACTGTGACGCCCCCAAAATAGGTATACATCACATATTCTGAGTCGCCAAATACATGGTACAGAATACAAATACAATCTTTAATATACAACAAGAGAGCTATGAGTTTTAATACAAATACTGTCTTCTAGACAATATCCACTCTCAGAAAAAGTTCTCAATACATTTATTGTCACACCATTTAACAGAATAGTGAGGACTACTAATAATATCATCTGGTCCATCACTCCTTTCCCCGACTCGTCCCAGCTATATTCTCATTTCCTGAAGAGAACAGTGAAAGAAAGGGTGAGCTCAACTAGCCCAGTAAGAAATATTATGACTAAGATAATGCATAATAAATTATCATTAGCCTTCAACAGTGTTAAATTGATAAAATATAACAAACATCAAGTTTAACTGCAGCGGAATAAGCAATCCATTAAAAGAGTCAAGTAGAGAATAAAATCTACTATCTTTTATGATTTGAAAGGTTTTTCATGACTTTTATCGCTGAGACTCAGCTTAATAAATAATCCACATCATCCCTGCACTACGACCAAGGATATTCATTAGTATCACAACCACAAATTATCCATGCATCACAGCCAAGGATATTCGTGTATTAATCAATGATCATGATCATGCCAACAACTGTCCATCAATGCACTACTGGTCAATGAGGACTTTTTCCATATCATTTGTAAAAATACGGTAATGATTACACCGAATAATCTCTGGTCATAATCATACCAAGTCCATCTATGCAATACAGGCCACAGATGACTTTCAACATAATATAAACACGAGGATGATGACAATGATATAAGAATTCAATAAAACAAGTTCAAGAATTAATTTATCCAGGAACTAATAATGTCCAAATTATCAACATGATACTTCTTTGTAGAGTAAAATTCAAGAATGATCAGAAGAATATTTTCATGAAAAGATACTGGATGAAGCTCAAATATCAAGGATATTCCACTAATTTCATGGAGTATAGAAGTCAAAGTTTTAACCAACTGAGTATAATAAAGAATGGAATAACAAAAGAAATCACCAGACATGTGATAGACCGCACAGGTAGGTTATTCCAACAGAATAATAAATAACGGAACCAGGTCTGGCGTAAAATGCACAGATAGGATATTCCAACAGAATAATAAAGAATGGAACCAGGTCCGGCGTAAAACGCACAGACATGATATTCCAACAGAATAATAAAGACTGGAACCATGTCCGGCGTAAAACGCACAGACAGTATGTTCCAACATAATAATAAATAATGGAATAACAGAAAAATTTCACCAAGTATAGGGTATCCCACGTATACAGGTTATTCCAACAGAAAAATAAAGAATGGAATAACAACAGGATTTCACCAATAAGAAAGAAGAAATACCCCTAACGAATACAACAAATAATATCCCTTATCGTAAAGGAAACTAAATATAAGACTAGGGAAGGAGCAGAATACTTTCAATAGATTCTCTATACTTTATAAAAGATTTTACTATGCAAACACTATACAGGCACTATGCAAATACTATGAGTGACGCCCCCAAAATAGGTATACAACACCCATTCTGAGTCGCCAAATACATGGTACATAAAGCAAACTACAACTTCAATAATACAAATGTCGTATAAAATACGAAAATACATATTGTGAGTTTAAATACAAATATTGTCTTCTAGAAAATATCCACACGCAAATAAGTCCTCATTACAATTATTCAAACACTATTTTGTAGAAATAGTGAGGACTGCTAAAACATCTTCCTAGAACCATCAATCCATACCTCGACTCGATCTTGCTATGTTCTCACCTCCTGAGAAGAAAAATGGAACAAAAAGGAAAGGGTGAGCTCAACTAGCCCAGTAAAGAATATTATGACTAAGATAATATACAATAAATTATCGTTAGTCTTCAACAGGAAAAAATCTGATAAAATATAATAGACAACAAGTTTTAGATCAATAAATGTAGCGGAAACAGCAATCCATTAGAAGAGTCACGTAGAGAATGAATTCTACTGTCTTCTAAGATTTAATAGTCCATCATCAATATTTCATCCCTGTTACAACAATCAATATACAACTTTAATCATCTTTGCACTACAGGCCTAAGATATTCATTTGTATCACCAGTTGGTCATGTTCATCTCAACACCTGTTCATCTTTGCACTACGGGCCAAAGAGATTCATCAGTTTAATCATTCATCTTTCCACTACAGGTCAAAGATATTCATCAAGTATCACCATTAAGGACTGAGGATGATGAAAAACATTTTTAAGAACGAATCCAGTGAGATAGAAGGACAAATATTAGGGATTCGTACAACAGTTTGTCCAAGATTAATAATACTTCATAACAACTGATTTTGAAGCAGAACTCAAAAATAACGATCAAAACATGGATACAATCAAAGATAGTAGCCAAAATAGATATTTTGGACAAAAAGAAGAAATTTCATTTTTCGATAAATAGTGTCGTATTCGTGAATAGTGCCATATACGTGAATAGTGTCGTACATGTGAACAATAACTCAGACACCAAAAGATAGAAATTTCACAAAAACATCATCACGCTTCGTGAATAGTACTCGTGAATAGTAACTTATGAATAGTAACTCATGAATAGTAACTCTGACATGAAAAAGTTCCAAATTGATAAAAATTTCAGAACAATATTTCGGCATAATGATATTGAAGAAGATAATATCATTTAAGAAGAAACAACATCTCTTACCTCAAAATAACCGTACTTCTGACTGAATTTCGGTATAGTGATGACAGAAACTCGCACCGTATAGCAACACTCAAAGTATACTCACAAGAATATGCTCGATAATATAGAGAGAGAAAGAGAGAAAACTTTGTTTTTGGTGTGATTTTCAATTCTAACTTAGCCCTCAATTTATAGGAAAATGCTAGAACGCCAAAGGAGACTAAATTAATAAAATATTATTATTCTTTTTTCTTCTTCCACGCCACCTCAATTGTCAAGCCAACCATTTTGAAAATCAAACCTGCCATCTTGGAAAAAATAGCAGCCCACATGTGTTAAAACACAAGTGGGTCCCACCCCCTTTTTTTAATAAAAATAATTTTATTTTCCGAAACTTCAATAATTCATAGAAAATAGCCATTTTGTCGGAAAATTCAAATCTTGCGATTATTTATAGGAAATTCAATTCTCTACAACTTTACAGAAGAAAGTTTTTCTATATTCCAAATAGAAATTGACCGAAATCCACAAACGGGCAATTTTACAGTCTAATCAATTTTCGGTCAAGAATTGTGTCCACCGACACACAAAACATGTGTTAAACATTTAATGCCATACAAATACTCTTCCTCCTCATATACTCATATATCCCACATTCATTGTAAAAATATCACCGTTAATATATTATTAAAATAATATATTTAAATGAATTATTTTATCAGAAAAAGATAAAATATTAATTTTCAACAATTGTCACATTAAAAGTTTGCTCCATCTATATCCACATAAAATGAATATTTTCTTTATCATAATAATCAATTATTAATTATTTAAAAATAATATTGCAGAATCACAGTACTGATAAACAGGCCGTTCCCAGGAAAGAGGGGGCTTTCCAATAAGGATTTCTCCTTACTGACACGCAATTAGGTGACCAAACCTCTCCTTAGACAGAACTTTCTAGACATTGCCAATAATGTTATCTGATAATATTATTCAAATAATATGAATTATTGATCTGATAATGGAAAATATAGTGCAATGACAATTATTGAAACAATAATAATATAAATATTAACGCAATAATTATTGAGTCAATAAAATAAAATAATGAAAAGTAATTACTGTAACAATTATTGAGTAGTATTTTCTTACGTACGAATCAATAATTCAACAATACTGTGCAATACCGTGTGCTACTGTGCAACCACGCATATTACTGTATTTTAACCACCAGGTAATCCAACAGTGTTAACGGTAACAATTTACGCCGTTATTTATAAAACTCAATCTTTGTCGTTTTCTTTCATCCAACTGTTTTCCGTTATGGGGCCCACATATGACTGCGCCGTCAATATACATCTTTAATCATCTTTGCACTACAGGCCAAAGATATTCATTTATATCACCAGTTGGTCATGTTCATCTCAACACCTGTTCATCTTTGCACTACGGGCCAAAGAGATTCATCAATTTAATCATTCATCTTTGCACTACAGGCCAAAGATATTCATCAAGTATCACCATTAAGGTCTGAGGATGATGAAAAATATTTTTAAGAACGAATCTAGTGAGATAAAAGGACAAATATTAGGGATTCGTACAACAGTTTGTCCAAGATTAATAATACTTCATAACAACTGATTTTGAAGCAGAACTCAAAAATAACGATCAAAACATGGATACAATCAAAGATAGTAGCCAAAATAGATATTTTGGACAAAAAGAAGAAATTTCATTTTTCGATAAATAGTGTCGTATTCGTGAATAGTGCCATATACGTGAATAGTGTCGTACATGTGAACAATAACTCCGACACCAAAAGATAGAAATTTCACAAAAACATCATCACGCTTCGTGAATAGTACTCGTGAATAGTAACTTATGAATAGTAACTTATGAATAGTAACTCATGAATAGTAACTCTGACATGAAAAAGTTCCAAATTGATAAAAATTTCAGAACAATATTTCGGCATAATGATATTGAAGAAGATAATATCATTTAAGAAGAAACAACATCTCTTACCTCAAAATAACCGTACTTCTGACTGAATTTCGGTATAGTGATGACAGAAACTCGCACCGTATAGCAACACTCAAAGTATACTCACAAGAATATGCTCGATAATATAGAGAGAGAAAGAGAGAAAACTTTGTTTCTGGTGTGATTTTCAATTCTAACTTAGCCCTCTATTTATAGGAAAATGCTAGAACGCCAAAGGAGACTAAATTAATAAAATATTATTATTCTTTTTTCTTCTTTCATGCCACCTCAATTGTCAAGCCAACCATTTTGAAAATCAAACCTGCCGTCTTGGAAAAAATAGTAGCCCACATGTGTTAAAACACAAGTGGGTCCCACCCCCTTTTTTTTAATTAAAATTATTTTATTTTCTGAAACTTCAATAATTCATAGAAAATAGCTCTTTTGTCAGAAAATTCAAATCTTGCGATTTTTTATAGGAAATTCAATTCTCTACAAATTTACAGAAGAAAGTTTTTCCAAATTCCAAATAAAAATTGACCGAAATCCACAAACGGGCAATTTTACAGTCTATAATCAATTTTCGGTCAAGAATTGTGTCCACCGACACACAAAATATGTGTTAAACATATAATGCCACAAAAATACTCTTTCTCCTCATATACTCATATATCACACATTCATTGTAAAAATATCACTGTTAATATATTATTAAAATAATATATTTAAATGAATTATTTTATCAGAAAAAAATAAAATATTAATTTTTAACAATTGTCACATTAAAAATTTTCTCCAACTATATCCACATAAAATGAATATTTTCTTTATCATAATAATCAATAATTAATTATTTAAAAATAATATTGCAAAATCACAGTACTGATAACCAGGCCGTTCCCAGGAAAGAGGGGGCTTTCCAATAAGGATTTCTCCTTACTAGCGCGCAATTAGGTGACCAAACTTCTCCTTAGACAGAACTTTCTAGACAATGCCAATAATGTTATCTGATAATATTATTCAAATAATATGAATTATTGATCTGATAATGGAAAATACTGAGCAGTGATAATTATTGAAACAATAATAATATAAATATCAACGCAACAATTATCGAATCAATAAAATAAAATAATGAACAGTAATTACTGTAACAATTATTGAGTAGTGTTTTCTTACGTACGAATCAATAATTCAACAATACTGTGCAATACCGTGTGCTACTGTGCAACCACACATATTACTGTATTTTAACCACCAGGTAACTCAACAGTGTTAACGGTAACAATTTACGCCGTTATTTATAAAACTCAATCTTTATCGTTTTCTTTCATCCAACTGTTTTCCGTTATGGGGCCCACAAATGAATGCGCCGTCGTAGGGAGATTCCCGACAAAAAGAATATTCCACGACCAAACGAATATTCTCCGACAATAATGAATATTTTATAACCACTTGCTTATTTTGTAAACTTTGCACATTTCACCCATAACCAAAGTATTATATCAAATTAACCCTTATTACTTTAGAATAATGAATAGAGGAAAATTTAATTTATTCATAATAAGTTGGGGTCTTACAACCTCCACTCCTTATTAAATTTCGTCCTCGAGATAAAATAGATCCCCTTTCCTTAGATATGTTACGTATATACATAAATGTTCATAACTAATTGCGTGATAATAATAATAATAATAATAATAATAATAATAATAATAATAATAATAATAATAATAATAACAGTCATAATAATAATAATAGTACTAATAATAATAACAATAACAATAACAATAACAATAACAGTAATAATTTTAATAATAATAATAATAATAATAACAGTCATAATAATAATAAAATAATAATAATAATAAAAGTAACAGTAATAATAATAGTAGTACTAATAATAATAGTAATAATAATAATAATAATAGTAATATAGAATTCCTTGGTTTCTAAGGCTTGAATTTTCCGATGTTAAGTCATGTTTGCGTTGCAATTTATTTGGAATTTTAATTGTGTTTAACTTAACAGGTTTATCCAAATGTATGTTGTTGTTGTTATTATTATTATTATTATTATTATTATTATTATTATTATTATTATTATTATTATTATTATTATTATTATTATTATTATTATTATTATTATTGTTACTATTATTATTATTATTATTATTATTATTATTATTATTATTATTATTATTGGTTCTACTATTATTATTACTATTATTGTTATTATTATTAGTAATACTATTATTATTATTGTAAGACCCCGAATTTTATGAAATGAAAGTATTTAATTTCTCTTATAATTACTATTCAGTAAATGGTTAAATTAATAAAAGTTAAGTTAAGGGTGATATATGAATTATTTTTTCAAAATACACAAGTTGTTATAAAATATTCATTGTTGTCGGAGAATATTCATTTGGATGTGGAATATTCTTTCTGTCGTGGAATATTCTTTCTGTCGGGGAATATTCGTACGACCAGCGCAGCCATTTGTGGGCCCCATAACAATTTAACTGTCGGATGAAAAAAAATGACAAAATTAAGTTTTTATAAATAACAGCGTAATCGTTACCGTTAACACTATTGGAATACCCGGTTGCTAAAATGAAGTAATACGCGTTGTTGCACAGTAGCACACGGTATTGCACAGTATTTTTGAATTATTGATTCTTACGTAAGAAGACACTACTCAATAATTGTTACAGTAATTACTGTTCAATATTTTATTTTATTGATTCAATAATTGCTGCATTGATATTTTATATTATTGTTGTTTCAATAATTGTCACTGCGCAATATTTCTCATTATCAGATCAATAATTCGTATTATTTGAATAATATTATTAGATAACATTATTAGCAATGTCTAAAAAGTTCTGTCAAGGAGAGGTTTAGTCACCTAATTGTGCGCCAGTAAGGAGAAATTCTTATTGGAAAGCCCCCTCTTTCCTGGGAACGGCCTGGTTGTCATAAATGTGATTCTGTAATATTATTTTGAATAATTAATTATTGATTCATACGATAAGAAAATATTTATTTTATGTGGATATAAATGATGGATTTATTTATGTGGTTATAAATGAAGGAATTAATGATAAGGTGTTTTATTAGTATTTTATCGAAATGGAGAACAAAATATGGGATTTTCAGAAAAATTAGTTTATTACTTGATTTTGTAAAATCCATAACTCTTTGTGTATAATGAGTTAGGAGATGAGACATATATCAAAAGAAAGCCCTGGAAGTAAGCTAACCGTAGAATTTGGAATCACCCAAAAATTCTTTGTGGATATTTCGTGGTGAATTTTTGAATGAAACTGATCCGAAGGATTTATAATCCGATAATTTGTGTTCTTGAGATATATTGTATGAGTTATAATTTTTGATCCGACCGTTGGATCGTTGTAATTTTTGGATATGTTATACATATATGAGTTGAGTATATGTCCACAAATTTTGAACCGTTAAAATTTAACGTATGATTTATTATGAATTTTAAGATGTGACTGATTCAGAAATTATTTTTATAAATGTTTTAAGTGGAAAATTCTAGAAGGCGGGCCCCACTTTTTGGTTGGTGTAAGAGAGCATGTGCTAGAATTCTTGGTTTAAGCATGAAGGCTGGTCATGGTTGGTGAATAGAAAGAAGATAAATAATAATAATATTTTATTATTTTAGTCTCCTTTGGCGTTCTAGCATTTTCCTATAAATAGGTTGCTTATGTTAGAATTGAAAATCACACCAGAAATAAGTTTTCTTTCTCTCTAGATTATAAAGCATATTTGTGTGAGTATTTAGATACTTGGTGAGTTGATATTCATCAGTGCAAGTTTCCTTCAGCATCATATCCGATATACAGTCAGAAGTATTGCTCTTTTGAGGTAAGGGACAGTAAGGGATTTTAAGGGTTATTATGTTTTTCAGTTCGTACCTCTTCTGACCTTCAGAAAATTCTGGAAAAATTTAAAATGATATTTTGATAAGTTTTATTGATTGTGTCCAAAAATGGTAATTTTTGGTTGTATAGATTAAGAGTTATGAATTTTACGGAAAAAGACTATTTTAAAAGTAACCGCTTATAACTCCTTGTGGTTAACTCCAAAATTGATGAGATTTTTATTGAGAGTACATCTATATAATATCAGTGTATTCTATGAATTTCGGATTTTTTTTGAATAAAAGTACAATTTATGATAAATGTCTAAATATTCGACGGTTTTGGCCATATGAAAAATAGTAAATGAATTTTAAAAATTCTAAGAAAAATATAAGTTCAATATGGGACTATATTCTGCTAAATCCCCGAAAAGAAATATTTTTGGAACTGATTTGATATTTTTCACGAAAATAGACTAGTTATGAATAAATGAATTAAATATGTTATGTGAAGTAAGAAAATTGGAAAATAGGATTTTATGGCTTGAGAATCCTATATAAGATATATACAGATTTTTGATGAGGGTTTTGGTTATTGGTGATGAAATCTTATGAGTTTGGAATTTTAGGATGCTTAAATGCATTATTTAGTAAAGTGTAAACAATTAAAATAAATTGTTTATAGACTTAAGAAATATTATTCTTTCAATATCATTATACCGAAATATTGGTATGAATTTTATTGTGGAATTTCTACCTTTTTGTGTTGGGTTTACTATTCATGAGTTACTATTCACGAGTTATTATTCACGGGTACTATTCACGACAAAATTGGTTTCTTTTTCTAACCAAACTATAGTTGATTTATGAATATTACTCTTAAGATTAAAAATATATGTTGATCATATTATTTTTATTATCATATATAACATTTCTATAACCCTAATGATGATATTTCTCTTTGACTTGAGTGTAAAGATGGGTAGATTTTTTTGGTATGATCACGACTATGGGTTATCTTTGGCCAATAGTGCAAAGTTAAATTGTTGACTGGTATGATCATGGCCATTGAATTTATAATTGAATATATTTAGCTTAAGTGCAAAGGTAAATTGATCAAAATAGTTATAATTATTGTTTATATAAATTCTGAAATGATTATATATTTCTTTGAGATAATAATATATTTGGCCTATAGTGCAAATATGAACTGTTGAGGAATATCTTTGGCCTGTAGTGCAAAGATGAATTGTTGATGAATATCTTTGGCCCGTAGTGGAAAGATGACATGTTGTTGAATATCTTTTGCCAGTAGTGCAAAGATGAACATGTGATAAGATGAACATGACCAACTGGTGATACAAATGAATATCTTTGGCCGTAGTGTAAAGATGAAATTATTAGTATGATTATGAACAGGAAATGTGATTTGGTGTAACTATGATCTTTGATGTTTCAGGTAAAGATAGGTGATGAAAATTATCTTCGTCCTGGATGAGAAGAGGAATTTAGAACTACAATTATGATTATGAGTTATTCATATGATTGTGGACCAGAATTGTTGATTGATGTAACAGGGATAAAACATTGTTGGTGGGATTTTAACATGGAGAAGATAATAGACTTTATAGTCTATTTGACTCTTCTAATGGATTGCTCATTCCGCTGCAACTATGCTTGAAATTTTTATCATCTACCATATGTTCTAAATCTATGATTTATTATTGATGAAGGCTATTGATAATTTAATTATCTTTAGTCGTGATATTCTTTACTGAGCTAGTTGTGCTCACCCTTTTGCTTTACAATTCCTTTCAGGTAATAAGAGTGTAGCTGGGTCGAGCGGGGGTAACAGGGGAATAGAACGGTGGTCTATAGCTGTGGATTTCTCCCTAAACAGTATAGACAAGTGTGTTGTATACATCTTTTAGTAGTTATATTTGGTGAATCACATAGGGAGAGGCGAACCCGACGTTGGAAGGGTGTTTTGCCACTTTCATACAAGATGTCTAATGACATACAACCTCGTGGCATCATAAGATAGGGTTGTGCTCATCCACTTGCTGAGTATATTTACGAGCACTACTTATATAATCTTGGTGTTTGTTTGAAGTATAATTCTCAATTTGAGACGGTGGAGATAATGATAAATCAAGAGAAGACTCACCATTGGGAAGAATATGATAGTAATCTTCTCGTTTTTCTTTGGGGTATATTGGGTCAACCAAGGATAATTCTGTGGCCATATGATATATATCATAACCTAAAAGCATGGCCTCCCATGTATGAAGGTTTCCTTGAGCACTTTCCAAAGATTTTAGTTTCTAAAACAGTTTTTGACTATACCTTTATGTAAGGTGTCACTGTGAGGTGTTGTCCACGGTTGGGACATGTGTCACATTTGGTATATATTTGTATCCGAACTCACAGTATATGTGTTGTTGTATTTTGCACGATAATTGTTGTAATAAATTTGTAGTTGTTTTCTGTACCATGTATTTGGCGACTCAGAATAGGTTGGATTGAATGGACCTATTTTGGGGACGTTACATTTGGTATCAGAGCTTAGGGATATGGTCTCTGGTGGAGATCGGGGAATAGGACTAGGAGGGGAGAGATGAGTAAATCCTTCACTAGTGTGTCCTACCTAAGCTTAAATTGTTGGTTGGTCATAATATATGGATATTATGTGATACGTTAATTTGCTTAATTAACCCTTGTTTTATGGCAGTATTTGAGAATGGCGGCTGAGAATGCTAACAATAGAGTGAATGAGACTGTGGGGATACCTTTAATCACTAACCATGATAATGTGATGTCAGACGAAGAAGGAATTAGAGATATACATGTGGTGAGTGAAGAATTGATAGTTGCACCCGAGATAGTCACAGAGGTGACAGTTGAGAGTGAGGAAGAAGAGGAAGAAGAGGTACCTAAGGAGAGTTTATTACAGGTATTATATGATCAAAATGTAGAATTTCAAAATCGTATTCATGAGTTAGAAGAGCAGGCTGAAGAACGACAGGCGGTCGTGGAACAAAAGGATGCAACAATTCAAGCTTGTGTTACCCGGTATGTGATGCTTGAAAAGAAGCATTCTTTGGCAGAGTATAAGATGATAAAAATGGAATCTGAGCTAAAAGAAGAAAAAACTGAACAAGTAAGAATGAGTGATGCATGGGTAAAAGCCACACGACATGTGGATATTGTGGAAAGATATGTTCGATCTAAGAAGGCTAAAATAGATGACATGAATTTCTCTTTTTGGAAAGCAATTGGGAGAACCCAACATCGAGTTTTGAATTACCCTGTACATAACGGTCAACCTGAATTCGATATGGATCGAAGATTGATGATTCAGATTGATGATTCAGATCATGAAACTGGAGTACGACGAGGCAGTTGGGGGAGAAATATGTCCTATAGAAAAATATATTCTAACGGTAGTGATGACGCCAAATGCTGCCCCAGACAAGTCAAAGCCGGGTAGTTCGAGAGATGGCGGTTGTCATGACTTCCCAACAAATGAGGAACCCAAATGAAGTTATCACAGGAGATGAGCAATGGAGAAATCATGATGACCGGGGAGATAGAATCTGAAATGGAAGCAAGGTATTCTCAACTTTTTGAAATACCAGGTACGTAAATTTCGGGGACAAAATTTCATAAGGAGGGGAGATTGTAAGACCCCGAATTTTATGAAATAAAAGTATTTGATTTTTCTTATAATTACTATTCAGTAAATGGTTAACTTGATAAAAGTTAAGTTAAGGGTGATATAAGATTTTTTTTTTAAAATACACAAGTGGTTATAAAATATTCATTATTGTCGGGGAATATTCATTTGGTCGTGGAATATTCTTTCTGTCGGGGAATATTCGTACGACCAGCGCAGCCATTTATGGGCCCCATAACAGAATAACTGTCGGATGAAGAAAACGACAAAATTAAGTTTTTATAAATAACGACGTAATCATTACCGTTAACACTATTGGAATACCCGATTGGTAAAATAAAGTAATACGCGTTATTGCACAGTAGCACACGGTATTGCACAGTATTTTTGAATTATTGATTCTTACGTAAGAAGACACTACTCAATAATTATTACAGTAATTACTATTCAACATTTTATTTTATTGATTCAATAATTGCTGCGTTGATATTTTATATTATTGTTGTTTCAATAATTGTCACTGCATAATATTTCTCATTACCAGATCAATAATTCGTATTATTTGAATAATATTATTAGATAGCATTATTTGCAATGTCTAGAAAGTTCTGTCAAGGAGAGGTTTGGTCACCTAATTGCGCGCCAGTAAGGAGAAATTCTTATTGAAAATCCCCCTCTTTCCTGGGAACGGTCTGGTTGTCATAAATGTGATTCTGTAATATTATTTGTGAATAATTAATTATTGATTCATATGATAAGGAAATATTTATTTTATGTGGATATAAATGATGGGTTTATTTATGTGGTTATAAATGAAGGAATTAATGATGAGGTGTTTTATTAGTATTTTATTGAAATGGAGAACAAAATGTGGGATTTTCAGAAAAATTAGTTTATTAATTGATTTTGTAAAATCCACAACTCTTTGTGTATAATGAGTTAGGAGATAAGCCATATATCAAAAGAAAGCCCTGGAAATAAGCTAACCGTAGAATTTGGAATCACCCAAAAAATTTTTGTGGATATTTCGTGGTGAATTTTTGAATGAAACTGGTCTGAAGGATTTATAATCCGATAATCAGTGTTATTGAGATATATTGCATGAGTTATAATTTTTGATCCGACCGTTGGATCGTTGTAATTTTTGGATATGTTATATATATATATGAGTTGAGTATATGTCCACAAATTTTGAACCGTTAAAAATTAACGTATGATTTGTTATGAATTTTAAGATGTGACTGATTCAGAAATTATTTTTATAAATGTTTTGAGTGGAAAATTTGAGAAGGCGGGCCCCACTTTTTCGTTGGTGTAAGAGAGCATGTGCTAGAATTCTTAGTTCAAGCATGGAGGCTGGTCATGGTTGGTGCGTAGAAAGAAGATAAATAATAATAATATTTTATTATTTTAGTCTCCTTTGGCGTTCTAGCATTTTTTTATAAATAGGGTGCTTATGTTAGAATTGAAAATCACACCAGAAACAAGTTTTCTTTCTCTCTAGATTATCAAGCATATTTGTGTGAGTATTTAGATACTTGGTGAGTTGATATTCATCAGTGCAAGTTTCCTTCAACGTCATATCCGATATCCAGTCAGAAGTACTACTCTTTTGAGGCAAGGGGTAGTAAGGGATTTTAAAGGTTATTATGTTTTTCAATTCGTACCTCTTCTGACCTTTTAAAAATTCTGGAAAAATTTGAAATGATATTTTAATGAGTTTTATTGATTATGTCCAAAAATGGTGATTTTTGGATGTATAAATTAAGAGTTATGAATTTTACGGGAAAATACTATTTTAAAAGTAACCGCTTATAACTCCTTGTGGTTAACTCCAAAATTGATGAGATTTTTATTGAGAGTACATCTATATAATATCAGTGTACTCTGTGAATTTTGGATTTTTTTTGGATAAAAGTACAATTTATGATAAATGTCTAAATATTCGACGGTTTTGGCAATATAAAAAATAGTAAATGAATTTTAAAAATTCAAAGAAAAATATATGTTCAATATGGGACTATATTCTGCTAAATCCCAGAAAAGAAATATTTTTGGAACTGATTTGGTATTTGCCACTTTCATACAAGATGTCTAATGACATACAACCTCGTGGTATCATAAGACAGGGTTGTGTTCATCCACTTACTGAGTATATTTACGAGCACTACCTATATAATCTTGGTGTTTGTTTGAAGTATAATTCTCAATTTGAGAAAGTGGAGATAATGATAAATCAAGAGAAGACTTACCATTGGAAAGAATATGATAGTAATCTTCTCATTTTTCTTTGGGGTATATTGGGTCAACGAAGGATAATTCTGTGGCCATATGATATCTATCATAACCTAAAAGCATGGCCTCCCATGTACGAAGGTTTTCTTGAGCACTTTCCAAAGATTTTAGTTTCTAAAACAGTTTTTTACTATACCTTTATGTAAGGTGTCACTGTGAGGTGTTGTCCACGGTAGACATGTGTCACATTTGGTATATATTTGTATCCAAACTCACAGTATATGTGTTGTTGTATTTTGCACGACAATTGTTGTAATAAAGTTGTAGTTGTTTTCTGTACCATGTATTTGGCGACTCAAAATGGGTTGGATTGAATGGACCTATTTTGGGGACGTTACAATTATGACCGTTATTATTATTATTATTATTATTATTATTATTATTATTATTATTATTATTATTATTATTATTATTATTACTTTTATTATTATTATTATTATTATTATTATTATTATTATTATTATTATTATTATTATTATTATTATTACTGTTATTATTATTAGTACTATTATTATTATTATGACTGTTGTTATTATTATTATTATTATTATTGTTGTTATTATTATTATCATTATTATTATTTATTATTATTATTATTATTATTATTATTATTATTATTACTGTTATTGTTATTATTAGTACTATTATTATTATTATTATTATTATTATTATTATTATTATTATTATTATTATTATTATTATTATTATTATTATTATTATTACTGTTATTGTTATTTTTATTATTAGTACTATTATTATTATTATTATTATTACTACTACTACTACTACTACTACTGCTACTACTACTACTACTGTTATTGTTATTATTATTATTATTATTATTACTATTATTATTATTATTATTATTATTACTATTGTTATTGTTATTATTATTATTATTATTGTTATTATATGTATGTTTTGGTTTAAGATGAGGAAATTTGAGCTTTTTTGGTAATATATGTATGTTTTGGTCTATTTTGAGACTAAAATTGATTATGAATTCGTGATGAAAACTTTAAATTTATAATAGATGTTGTTAATATGTTGAAAAACGAAAACAACGAAGGTTAAACGGATTGATTTAGTTAGGAATCTGTGGTGTATGATTACGCTAAACATGTTAAAACATAAAAAATAGAGTATGAACATGAGTTTTGGGTCAAGATTTGGGTTAGTTAATGTTTTTGTAAATTGTTGATTCTTTGGTATGTTGTAGTTCTATGAATTACGAATCCATAAAATCAAAAACGAACTAATTTGGATATTTAAAACTCAAGTTATGAAGACTAGAAGGAGAAAGTGTCAAAAAATCGCAAGAACACTAAATTGCAAGTTCTGGTTCTGCTAACGGGGGCAGCTGCGATGTGTCCTAAGTCTATTGGGGTGCAGTTGTGCTGTTTCCAAGGCTTATTTGGGCATAGTTGCGCTCATGGTGTGTCAAGTGTGACTGTTTTGACCTCCTGTAGTAAAACGACCATAACGTTTTCATACAAACTCCGATTGAAGCGATTCAGGATGATTCAGAAAGATAACTAGCAGACCTACAACTTTCATTTTTTAAGTATTTCGATTTGAGGTCGCTAACAGGGGTCAAATGAACATCTTTGGGACTGATGTGCATTCAGAGGTAACCGGAGGGCGTCGAGCATGCACGTATGAAAGTGTAGTGCTTTTGACGATAAAAAAAGTTGTTATAAGTTATAAAATATGAATTTTAGTAAATATAATGATGTTTAACATTAATAAATGATGTATTAGATAAGTTGTATAAACATAATAAGCATACACAAGAAAGACAAATTGGGCGTGTGACGAATGAACGTTGAAACACCGTGACAAGTGTTAATGAACCTAAAAAGTGTTTCAATTCAATTGAAGTGAACATTATAATATATGGAATATGGTTAATATAAACCAATAAGGAGTCCTAGACTTAAACACTTGAATGAACTTCGAGTATGATTAAGAAGAAATATAGTGACATATAAGTTGAAAGTTAACACAATCAAATTGAACATTGTGTATTGATTAATAGGAAAAGTTATGAGATGTAGAGTAAAGTTTACATTACAAATACTATGCGTTGCTATGTGACTAATAGTTGATGTGCATGATTATATAATTGTGTAGGGCACGTGAAGTGCAGATAGTTGTAAGTTGTTAAACTGTTATTGGTAAACAATGATCAAAGCAAGTCTTTTAGTTCTTATTTGTTATGTGAACTCGATGATGAACTGTTTTCAATCATTATTATAAAGAGCATAATGTGTTATATATGTTGAAAGTATGAAACGGTAAAGTCAATTTATGACTACATTGATTGAATAAAGAATGTTGATTGGGTAAGGAACTCAATATTTATACTTGTTATGTGAACTGCAACATGTATGTTATGTTAGTCCAATGATTATGAGATATATGTTGAGCATATTATTATGTGCTATGTGATTATTATGTGATATGTGATGCATGGCAACTGTTAGATTTGATGGGCTGTGTGACGCCCCCAAAATAGGTATACATCACCTATTTTGAGTCGCCAAATATATGGTACAGAGTACAAATACAATCTTTAATATACAACAAGAGAGCTGTGAGTTTTAATACAAATACTGTCTTTTAGACAATATCCGCTCTCAGAATAAGTCCTCATTACATTTATTGTCACACTATTTAACAGAATAGTGAGGACTACTAATATTATCTTCTGGTCCATCACTCCGTTCCCCGACTCGTCCCAGCTATATTCTCATTTCCCGAAGAGAACAATGAAAGAAAAGGTGAGCTCAACTAGCCCAGTAAGAAATATTATGACTAAGATAATGCAGAATAAATTATCATTAGCCTTCAATAGTGTTAAACTGATAAAATATAACAAACATCAAGTTTAACTGCAGCGGAACAAGCAATCCATTAGAAGAGTCAAGTAGAAAATAAAATCTACTATCTTCTATGATTTAAAAATATTTTCATGACTTTTATCGCTGAGACTCAGCTTAATAAATAATCCACATCATCCCTGCACTACGACCAAGGATATTCATTAGTATCACAACCACAAATTATCCATGCACTACAACCAAGGATATTCGTGTATTCATCAATGGTCATGATCATGCCAACAACTGTCCATCAATGCACTACGGGTCAATGAAGACTTTTTCCACAACATTTGTAATATTACGGTCATGATTACACCGAATAATCCCTAGTCATAATCATACCAAGTCCATCTATGCAATACAGGCCACAGATGACTTTCAACATAATATAAACATGAGGATGATGACAATGATATAAGAATTCAATAAAAACAAGTTCAAGAATTAATTTATCGAGGAACTAATAACGTCCAAATTGTCAAAATGATACTTCTTTGTAGAGTAAAATTCAAGAATGCTCAGAAGAATATTTCCGTGAAAAGATACTGGATGAAGCGCTAAATATCAAGGATATTCCACTAATTTTATGGAGTATAGAAGTCAAAGTTTTAACCAACTGAGTATAATAAAGAATGGAATAACAAAAGAAATCATCAGGCATGTGATAGACCGCACAGGCAGGTTATTCCAACAGAATAATAAATAACGGAACCAGGTCCGGCGTAAAACGCACAGACAGGATATTACAACAGAATAATAAAGAATGGAACCAGGTCCAGCATAAAATGCACAGACAGGATATTCTAACAAAATAATAAAGAGTGGAACCAGGTCTGACGTAAAACGCACAGACAGGAAATTCCAACAGAATAATAAAGAATGGAACCAGGTCCGGCGTAAAACGCACAGACAGGATATTCCAACAGAATAATAAATAATAGAATAACAGAAATCTTTCACCAAGTATAGGGTATCCCGCGTATATAGGTTATTCCAACAGAATAATAAAGAATGGAATAACAAAAGAATTTCACCAATAAGAAAGAAGGAATACTCCTAACGAGTATAACAAATAATATCCCTTACCGTAAAAGAAACTAAATATAAGAGTAGGGAAGGAGTAGAATACTTTGTATAGCTTCTCTATAATTTCTCTCTCTAAAGTTTCAGTGAATTCGTAAGAAATAATGAAGGAATGAGCTTCTATTTATAAAAAAATGGACTGCATAGTAACTAATTCATGAACGGTCCAGATTGATTTACTTTAATCTGACGGTCCATATTTAAAGCAAAATCTTTTAAATAAAATATAATATATTCTATTTATAATCTAATAAACCGAATAACTTTATAAAAAAATTTACTATGTAGGCATTATGCAAATACTATGCATAATAAAATATAATATATTCTAATTATTGTCTAATAAAACAGATAACTTTATAAAAATATTCTGTTTTATATAAAAAGGTTTTACTATTAGCCTAATAAAACGAATAACTTTATAAAAGTATTCTATTTTATATAAAAAGCTTTTATGTTTTATTACATTAATAATACCAATAAAACAAAACTGAGTGACTTATCACATAAGGATCAATAATCAATACCGTGTGCTACTATGCAACTACGTGTATTACTGTACTTTTAACACCAGGTGTTTCAACAGTTAACGGTAAAACTTCCACCGTTATTTTCATAAAGTATTTTTGTCGTTTTCTTAATCCGATAATAATTCTGTTGTGGGTTCCACCAATGATTTTGCCGTTGTACGAATATTCCCTGTTAAAACGAATATTCCCCGACCAATCGAATATTATATAACAACTTGCGTACTTTGCAAAATTTATAAATATTACCTACAACTATAACATTATATCAAATTCATTCCATAATATTCAAAAATGATATTTATAGAAAATTCATCTTTATTCATAAAACTTGGGGTCTTACAACCTCCCCTTCTTATGAAATTTCGCCCTCGAAATTAGGGTACGTACCTGGTATGTCGAAGAGGTAAGGATACCTTGATTTCATTTCAAATTCTAACTCCAAAGTTATTTCCTCAACATCGTGGTTTCTCCACAAAACTTTGACTTGAGGTATAACCTTGGAGCATATAATATGTTCCTTCTTATCCAAGATTTGAACAGGAACCTCTTCATACGTCAAATCTTCCGCTATTTTGTTCGGTTCTAACTCAATAATGTGGTTCGGGTCTTCAACATATTTACGTAACATGGATATGTGAAAAACGTTATGAACACGAGACATATTTGGCGGTAAAGCGAGTCTATAGGCCACAGTTCCTACTCGATCGAGGATTAAAAATGGGCCGATGAATCGTGGATTGAGCTTTCCTCTCTTTCCAAATCTCGTAACTCCTTTCCATGGAGCAACACATAACAACACATGATCTCCTATATCGAATTCCATATCCTTTCGATGAAGATCATCATAACTCTTTTGTGGATCTTGTGAGATTTTTATACGTTGTCGGATCGTTTGAATCTTTTTCGTATTCATACGTACCAACTCCGGTCCCAACAACGTTGCTTCACCCACCTCATCCCAGCATACTGGAAAATGACACTTTCTTCCATACAACGCTTCGAATGGAGCCAAGCCAATACTTGCTTGATAACTGTTGTTGTAGGAAAACTCTACCAATGGTAAGAACTTGTCCCAACTTCCCTTGAAATCAAGGACACAGAGTCTTAATAGATCTACAAGAGTTTGAATAGTCCTTAGCTTTCTGCAAACAAACCCAAAATCGTGAAGTGAATCTTGGGTCTCGATCAGAAACTATGGATACTGGCATACCATGCAGTCTTACAATCTCGTTTGTGTACATACGAGCAAGACGTTCAAGTGTATAAGTTTCTCGTATCGATAAGAAATGAGCAGACTTGGTCAATCTATCAATAATGACCCAAATCGCATCTACACCTTGAGAAACCTTAGGAAGACCAGTAACGAAATCCATGGTAATGTGTTCCCACTTCTATTCTGGAATTTCAAGTGGTTGCAATGGACCTTTTGGTACTTGATGATTCGCTTTAACTCATTGACAAGATAGACACCTTGAGATAAATAGGGCTATCTCTCTCTTCATATTGCTCCACCAAAATGTATGACGAATATCATGATACATTTTGGTACTCCCAAGATGGATTGTAAACGGTGTGTTATGCGCCTCCATTATGATTTTATACGTTAAATTAGGGTCGTTAGGAACACAAAGTCTGAAGTTGACTCAAAGTATTCCTTCTTTATTGATTCTTGCTTCCGGCATAGCACCTTCTCGCACTTTCTTTCTCACACGCATCAGCTCCTGGTCTGTATCTTGAACAACTTTAACTTTATTAATTAAAATCGGTTCTACTCGTATATTCACCATCATTACATGGGTCCCTAGAGTCTTTAACTCTATATCCATCCTTTGCAAGTCACACAAAATGGGCCTTTGTGTTGACAATATCGCACTCGTACTTTCATATGATCTTCTACTCAATGCGTCAGCTACCACGTTCGCTTTTCCAAGATGGTATTGGATGGTATAATCATAATCTTTCAACAGTTCAAGCCAACGTCGTTGTCACATGTTGAGTTCCTTTTGAGTGAAGAAATATTTGAGGCTTTTATGATCCGTAAAGATCTCCACCTTCTCCCCATACAAGTAATGCCTCCAAATTTTAAGTGCGAAGACAACAGCTGCTAACTCTAAGTCATGAGTAGGATAATTCCTCTCATATTCTTTGAGTTGTCTTGAGGCATAGGCTATGACATTCCCATGTTGCGTGAGAAGACATCCCAATCCTTTACCCGAAGCATCACTGTAGACGAAAAATCCCTCCGAGCCAGATGGTATTGTCAGAACAGGTGCAGAAATGAGTCTCCTCTTGAGTTCTTAAAAACTCTTCTCACATTCTTCGCTCCAACCGAACTTTGTATCTTTCTGAGTCACCTGAGTTAATGGAGTAGCTATTCAAGAAAATCCGTCCACGAATCTCTGATAATAACCAGCTAAGCCGAGAAAGCTACGTACTTTGGTTACTGATTTAGGTTGTTCCCAGCTTTGAATTGCTTTAATCTTTGCCGGGTCAACTGATATTCCATGACTTGATACTACATGCCCAAGGAATAAAGCTTGTATTCATGAAGCTTTAGGAGTCTCAGCCTCAAGTGTTGCTCATGATCTTCACGGCTTTTGGAATAAATAAGGATGTTATCAATAAACATGACCACAAAGTGATCCAAATACTCCTTGAATACTCGGTTCATCATATCCATGAAAGCAGCAGGAGCATTAGTCAATCCAAATGACATGACTAGGAATTCATAATGCCCGTACCGAGTTCTGAAAGCCGTCTTTGGAATGTCATCGGTTTTAATCTTCAATTGGTGATATCCGGAACGAAGATCAATCTTTGAAAAGAATTTGGCTCCTTGCAACTGGTCAAACAGGTCATCAATACGTAGAAATGGGTACCTATTTTTGATGGTGACATGATTTCACTCCCGATAATCAATACAAAGTCGCATACTCCCATCTTTCTTTTTCACGAATAAAACAGGAGCACCCCAAGGAGAAGTACTAGGACGAATAAAGACAATGTCTAACAATTCCTGCAGTTGGGTCTTTACTCCTGAAGTTCAATACAAGCCATTCGATATGGGGCTTTGGAAATGAGTTTTGTACCGGGTTCAAGGTCGATACAAAATTCAATTTCACGCTCTGGGGGTAAGCCAGGAAGTTCTTTAGGGAATACGTCAGGAAATTTATTAACAATAGAAATATCATTCAAAACTGACGTATTTTTTTTTAGATCTGTGACGTGGGCTAAGAAGTCTTGACATCTGTTTTTCAATAAACGAATAGCTTTATGGCTTGAGATGACCGTGATTGATTTTAATGGTTTGGTCGCTTGAATTCTTATAATAGGTTGATTAGGAATATGAAAGCTAACAACCTTACAAAAATAATCAATTTTAGCATGATGAGTAGTTAACCAATCAATCCCTAGAATCACGTCAAATGCAAGTATTTTCAATGAAATAAGATCGACAGGTAATATGAGGGTACCGATTTGAACCAAACAAGACTTATAAACAGTGGATGTAATGAAGGTTTCTCCCAACGGAGTTTCCACAGATAAGTCAAAGTCTAATTTCTCCATAGTCAAATTTAATCGTTGAGCGCAAGTGGAGAAATAAAAGAATGGGTAGAACCGGTATCAAATAAAGTATAGACATCGCTAGAGTTTATAATAATCTTACCCGTGATGACCTCATTTAGGTTCCTTGCTTTCTAGGAGGTCACAACAAATGCTCTCCCTTGAACTACCGGCTTTAACTTTTTTGGGACGACCTTTGGTTCCTCCATCCTAGCTGAACTTATCTTCGGTGAACGACAAAATCGGGCTAAGTGACCTTCTCTTCCACAATTATAACATGCTTTGGATGGAATCGCGCAGTTTGGACTGATGTGTCCCTCCCCTTCGCATTTGAAGCATATGATAGGTGGTCGTTCTCCTTCCTTAATAACGGGTGCTGGTGCTGACGTCTTTCCATCATTATTGAATCTACTCTTCTTGAAATGTCCATTCTTATTGCTTTGGCTCTGATTACCACCGATGTGGTTACCATTTTTGGCATGTTGATTCCCTCCACACTTGTTGTCACCGCTTTGATGACTGCTCTCACTGGTATTATCATTTTGTCGGCTGATCTCTTTTGGTTACATTGACTCATTATCGCGCTCCACTAACTGAGCCATATTTACAACATCTGAATACAAACACAGTTTATGAGAAATAAGATGTTGACGTATCTCCGGCTTCAAACCTCTTAAAAACATACGCGTTATTCTCTCTTCATTATCCACAAAGTGGGAAACAAACCAAGACAATTCGGCAAACTTAGCTTCATACTACGACACGGTCATATTATTCTGCTCTAACTTGATGAACTCCACCTCCTTCATGTGACGAATACTTTCGGGAAAGTACTTTTCGTTGAATAGTTCTTGGAACTTCAATCAAGATATTTTTAGTGCGGCAGGTTGAGTACACTTTACTGATTCTCACCAGTAATCTGCCTCTGCTCGCAACATAAAGGCGGCAAAGGGAACCCTTTTCTCCTCGGAGCATCCCAAGACATCAAATATTTTGGTGATCTGCTTTATCCATGCTTCTGCCTTAAGTGGTTTTGGCTCTCCAATAAACTCCAGTGGTCCCAGCTCCTTGAACTGTTTAGCGGTGACCGTCCGAGAGTTTCCAGTGTTTCCACCTACATTTTGGATAGGAGCCGCTCTCGTCTGCTGTTGTATGAATTGCATAAAGCCTCTGAATATTCCATCATACATCATTTGGTCAGTGTTGTTGTTTGCATGAGGATTGTCGCCTTCCTGATGCACATTATCCTGATTATTGATATGTGGTGAATCAACAGTCGCCTGTGCTCCATTGCTATTCTCAACATTCTCGGATGTCATTTTCAGATACTGCCACATAACAAAATGTTAATTTACATTTAACATATTATCCATATATTCTAACCGACCAATTAAATACCAAAAAAACATAGGTAGGTCATACTAGCGAAGGAATTCCCCGTCTCTCCCCTCATTACATTTATTGTCACACTATTTACCAGAATAGTGAGGACTACTAATACTATCATCTGGTCCATCACTCCTTTCCCCGACTCGTCCCAGCTATATTCTCATTTCCTGAAGAGAACAGTGAAAGAAAGGGTGAGCTCAACTAGCCCAGTAAGAAATATTATGAGTAAGATAATGCATAATAAATTATCATTAGCCTTCAACAGTGTTAAATTAATAAAATATAACAAACATCAAGTTTAACTACAGCGGAACAAACAATCCATTAAAAGAGTCAAGTAGAGAATAAAATCTACTATCTTTTATGATTTGAAAGATTTTTCATGACTTTTATCGCTGAGACTCAGCTTAATAAATAATCCACATCATCCCTGCACTACGGCCAAGGATATTTATTAGTATCACAACCACAAATTATCCATACACCACAGCCAAAGATATTCGTGTATTCATCAATGGTCATGATCATGCCAACAACTGTCCATCAATGCACTACGGGTCAATGAGGACTTTTTCCATATCATTTGTAAAAATACGGTCATGATTACACCGAAAAATCCTTGGTCATAATCATACCAAGTCCATCTATGCAATACAGGCCACAGATGACTTTCAATATAATATAAACACGAGGATGATGACAATGATATAAGAATTCAAAAAAAACAAGTTCAAGAATTAATTTATCCAGGAACTAATAACGTCCAAATTGTCAACATGATACTTTTTTGTAGATTAAAATTCAAGAATGATCAGAAGAATATTTCCATGAAAAGATACTGGATGAAGCGCAAATATCAAAGATATTCCACTAATTTCATGGAGTGTAGAAGTCAAAGTTTTAACCAACTGAGTATAATAAAGAATGGAATAATAAAAGAAATCACAAGACATGCGATAGACCGCACAGGCAGGTTATTCCAACAGAATAATAAATAACGGAACCAAGTCCGGCGTAAAATGCACAGACAGGATATTCCAACAAAATAATAAAGAATGGAACCAGGTCCGGCTTAAAATGCACAGACATGATATTCCAACAGAATAATAAAGACTGGAACCAGGTCCAGCGTAAAACGCACAGACAGGATGTTCCAACATAATAATAAATAATGGAATAACAGAAGAAATTCACCAAGTATAGGGTATCCCACGTATACAGGTTATTCCAACAGAAAAATAAAGAATGGAATAACAACAGAATTTCACCAATAAGAAAGAAGGAATACCCCTAACGAGTACAACAAATAATATCTCTTACCGTAAAGGAAACTAAATATAAGACTAGGGAAGGAGCAGAATACTTTCTATAGCTTCTCTATAATTTCTCTCTCTAGAGTTTCAGTGAATTCGTAAAAAATAATGAAGGAATGAGCTCCTATTTATAGAAAAATGGACTGCATAGTAACTAATTCATGAACGGTCCAGATTGATTTACTTTAATCTGACGATCCATATTTAAAGCAAAATCTTTTAAATAAAATATAATATATTCTATTTATAATCTAATAAACTGAATAACTTTATAAAAGATTTTACTATGCAAACACTATACAGGCACTATAAAAACACTATACAGGCACTATTGCAAACACTATGTGTGACGCCCCCAAAATTGGTATACAACACCCATTCTGACTCGCCAAATACATGGTACATAAAGCAAACTACAACTTCAATAATACAAATGTCGTGTGCAATACGATAATACATACTGTGAGTTTAAATTCAAATATTGTCTTCTAGACAATATCCACTCGCAAATAAGTCCTCATTACAATTATTCAAACACTATTTTATAGAAATAGTGAGGACTGCTAAAACATCTTCCTAGAACCATCACTCCATACCCCCACTCGATCCTGCTATGTTCTCACCTCCTGGGAAGAAAAATGGAACAAAAAGGAAAGGGTGAGCTCAAATAGCCCAGTAAAGAATATTATGACTAAGATAATATACAACAAATTATCGTTAGTCTTCAACAGGGAAAAATCTAATAAAATATAATAGACAACAAGTTTTAGATCAACAAATGCAGCGGAAAAAATAATCCATTAGAAGAGTCACGTAGAGAATGAATTCTACTGTCTTCTAAGATTTAAAAGTCCATCATCAATATTTCATCCCTGTAACAACAATCAATATATATCTTTAATCATCTTTGCACTACAGGCCTAAGATATTCATTTGTATCACCAGTTGGTCATGTTCATCTCAACACCTATTCATCTTTGCACTACGAGCCAAAGAGATTCATCAGTTTAATCATTCATCTTTGCACTACAGGCCAAAGATATTCATCAAGTATCACCATTAAGGACTGAGGATGATGAAAAATATTTTTAAGAACGAATCCAGTTAGATAGAAGGACAAATATTAGGGATTCGTACAACAGTTTGTCCAAGATTAATAATACTTCATAACAACTGATTTTGAAGCAGAACTCAAAAATAACGATCAAAACATGGATACAATCAAAGATAGTAGCCAAAATAGATATTTTGGACAAAAAGAAGAAATTTCATTTTTCGATAAATAGTGTCGTATTCGTGAATAGTGCCATATACGTGAATAGTGTCGTACATGTGAACAATAACTCCGACACCAAAAGATAGAAATTTCACAAAAACATCATCACGCTTCGTGAATAGTACTCGTGAATAGTAACTTATGAATAGTAACTTATGAATAGTAACTCATGAATAGTAACTCTGACATGAAAAAGTTCCAAATTGATAAAAATTTCAGAACAATATTTCGGCATAATGATATTGAAGAAGATAATATCATTTAAGAAGAAACAACATCTCTTACCTCAAAATAACCGTACTTCTGACTGAATTTCGGTATAGTGATGACAGAAACTCGCACCGTATAGCAACACTCAAAGTATACTCACAAGAATATGCTCGATAATATAGAGAGAGAAAGAGAGAAAACTTTGTTTCTGGTGTGATTTTCAATTCTAACTTAGCCCTCTATTTATAGGAAAATGCTAGAACGCCAAAGGAGACTAAATTAATAAAATATTATTATTCTTTTTTCTTCTTCCACGCCACCTCAATTGTCAGGCCAACCATTTTGAAAATCAAACATGTCATCTTGGAAAAAATAGCAGCCCACATGTGTTAAAACACAAGTGGGTCCCACCCCCTTTTTTAATAATAATCATTTTATTTTCTGAAACTTCAATAATTCATAGAAAATAGTCCTTTTGTCAGAAAATTCGAATCTTGCGACTTTTTATAGGAAATTCAATTCTCTACAACTTTACAGAAGAAAGTTTTTCCAAATTCCAAACAGAAATTGACCGAAATCCACAAACGGGCAATTTTACAGTCTATAATCAATTTTCGGTCAAGAATTGTGTCCACCGACACACAAAACATGTGTTAAACATTTAATGCCACAAAAATACTCTTCCTTCTCATATACTCATATATCCCACATTCATTGTATAAATATCCAGTTAATATATTATTAAAATAATATATTTAAATAAATTATTTTATCAGAAAAAGATAAAATATTAATTTTCAACAATTGTCACATTAAAAATTTTCTCCATCTATATCCACATAAAATGAATATTTTCTTTATCATAATAATCAATAATTAATTATTTAAAAATAATATTACAGAATCACAGTACTGACAACCAGGCCGTTCCCAGGAAAGAGGGGGCTTTCCAATAAGGATTTCTCCTTACTGGTGCGCAATTAGGTGACCAAACCTCTCCTTAGACAGAACTTTCTAGACATTGCCAATAATGTTATCTGATAATATTATTCAAATAATATGAATTATTGATCTGATATTGGAAAATATTGTGCAGTAACAATTATTGAAACAATAATAATATAAATATCAACGCAACAATTATCGAATCAATAAAATAAAATAATGAACAGTAATTACTGTAACAATTATTGAGTAGTGTTTTCTTACATACGAATCAATAATTCAACAATACTGTGCAATACTGTGTGCTACTGTGCAACCACGCATATTACTGTATTTTAACCACCAGGTAACCCAACAGTGTTAACGTTAACAATTTACGCCATTATTTATAAAACTCAATCTTTGTCATTTTTTTTCATCCAACTGTTTTCCGTTATGGGGCCCACAAATGACTGCGCCGTCGTACGGAGATTCCAAAAAAAAAGAATATTCCACGACCAAACGAATATTCCCCGACAATAATAAATATTTTTTAACCACTTGCTTATTTTGTAAACTTTGCACATTTCACCCATAACCAAAGTATTATATCAAATTAACCCTTATTAATTTAGAATAATGAATAGAGGAAAATTTAATTTATTCATAATAAGTTGGGGTCTTACAACCTCCCCTCCTTATAAAATTTCGTCCACGAAATTGACGTACGTACCTGGTGTTTCGAACAGGTGAGGGTACCTCACTTTAATTTCCGATTCTAACTCCCATGTCATTTCCTCAATTGCATGGTTTCTCCACAAAACCTTAACTTGTGGTATAACCTTCGTGCATAAGACATGCTCTTTCCTATCCAAAATCTCAACAAGTATCTCCTCGTATGTTAAATCTTCAGCTATCTCATCTGGTTCTAACGCAATAATGTGGTTCGGGTCTTTCACATATTTACGAAGCATAGATATGTGGAATACATTGTGAACACGAGACATACTTGGAGGTAACGCGAGTCTATAGGCTATGTTTCCTATTCGGTCAAGAATCTCAAATGGACCAACAAATCTTGGATTGAGCTTTCCTCACTTTCCAAATCTTGTAACTCCCTTCCATGGAGAAACACGTAACAGTACATGATTCCTAATATTAAACTCCACGTCCTTTCTACGAAGATCAGCATAACTCTTTTGTCGATCTTGTGAAGTTTGAATACGTTGTCGAATCATTTGGATCTTTTCTGTAGTCATGCGTACTAATTCTGGTCCCAACAACGTCGCTTCTCCCACCTCATCCCAGCATACTGGAGATCAACACTTTCGTCCATACAATGCCTCAAATGGAGCCATGCCTATACTTGCTTGATAACTGTTGTTGTAGGAGAATTCCACCAGTGGCAAGTACTTATCCCAACTTCCTTTAAAATCTAGGACACAAAGTCTTAATAGATCTTCGAGGGTTTGAATAGTCCTCTCTGATTGTCCGTCCGTTTGAGGATGGCATGCCGAACTGAATCGTAAATCCGTGCCCATAGCTTTCTGCAAGCTAACCCAAAATCGTGAAATGAATCTTGGGTCACGATCCGAAACTATGGATACTGGCATGCCATGCAATCTCACAATCTCATTCACATACATACGAGCAAGACGTTCAAGGGAATAAGTCTCACGTATCGTCAAGAAATGGGCAGACTTGGTTAATCTATCAACAATAATCCAAATAGTATTTATGCCTTGAAAAACCGTGGGAAGACCTGTAACGAAATCCATTGTAATGTGTTCCCACTTCCATTACGGAATCTCATGTGGTTGCAATGGACCTTTTGGCATTTGATGCTCCGCCTTTACACGTTGACAAGTTAAACACCTCGAGATAAACTCCGCGATCTCTCTCTTCATATTGTTCCACCAAAATGTATGTCGAATATCATGATACATTTTGGTACTCCCGGGATGGATTGCAAACGGGGTGTTGTGTGCCTCCATCATGATTCTATGCTTCAAGTCAGAATCGTTCGGAACTCAAAGTCGAGAGTTGAATCGAAGTATTCATTCTTCATCGATTCTTGCTTCCGAAATAGCTTCTTCTTGCACTTTCTTCTTCATACTCATCAGCCCCAGATCCGTAGCTTGAGAAGCTTTAACTTTATCGATTAAAGTCAATTCTACTCGTATATTCGCCATCATCACGTGGGTACCTAGAGTTTTCATCTCCATCTCTATTATTTGTAAGTTATACGAAATGAGTCTTTGACAATATCGTACTCGTACTCGTATATGATCTTTTACTCAACACGTTAGCTGCCACGTTCGCTTTTCTAGGATGGTATGGTCAGAACATGTGCCAAAATGAGTCTCCTCTTGAATTCTTTGAAGCTCTTCCCACATTCCTCGCTTCATTCGTATTTTGTATCTCTACGAGTCAGCTGAGTTAATAGAGTAGCGATTTGAGAAAATCTTTTCACGAATTTTCGATAATAACTAACTAAGCCTAAAAAGCTACGTATTTCGATTACTGACTTAGGTTGCTCTCAACTGTGACTCATATCCCAATCTTGGATAACACATCACAATAGCACCTATCAGTTTACTACCGCACGAATATGGCGTCCCCTACGGAGAGTTTGGCTTCGGTGCATTCCACAAAGGAAGTCATAAGATAGAGGCTCGGGTATCAACTTCTATAGTTGGGTTTTTAACTCCTGAAGTTCAATAGGAGCCATTCGATATGAGATTTTAGAAATGGGTTTTGTACCGGATTTAAAGTTGATACAAATTCAATATCACGCTCTGGGAGTAGGCCAAGAAATTCTTCAGGAAATACATCAGGAAATTCACTAACAACAAAAATATCATTCAAATCTGACGTATTATTGTTCAAGTCCATAACATGGTTAAGAAAGCTTGACATTTGTTTTTCAATAAACAAATAGCTTTGTGGTTTGATATAACAGTGACCGATTTTAGTGGTTTAGTGGTTTGAATTCGTATGACAGGTTAGTTAAGAATATGCAAACTAACAACCTTATGAAAATAATCAATTTTGGCATGATGAGTGGTTAACCAATCAATTCCTAAAATCACATCAAAAGCAAGTATCTTTAAAGAGATAAGATCAACAGGTAATGTGATAGTGCCAACTTGGATCATGCAAGATTAATAAACTGTAGATGTAATGAAGGTTTCACCCAATGGAGTTTCAACAGATAAATCAAAATCTAATTTCTCCGGAGTCAAGTTTAAACGTTGAGTATAAGCAGGAGAGATAAACGAATGAGTAGAACAGGTATCTAGTAAGGTATAAACTTCGCAAGAATTCAAGATTAGCTTACACGTGATCACTTCGTTCGGGTTCCTCACGTTTTGGCCAGTCACGACAAACGCTCTTCCAGGAACCGCTGATTTCGACTTATCCGGGACAGCCCTTGGAATCACCACTCCCGCTGAACTTGGTTTCACTATAGTACAATCTTGAGCGATGTGGCCTTCCTTTTCACAGTTGTAACATACCTTGGATTGTTGTGGACAGTTTGGGATGATATGTCCCTCCTTCCCGCATTTGTAACATCTAACTGGCGGTCATTCTCCTCCCCTAGAATTTGTTGTTGGTGCTGGTGCTACTGCTGATGTCTTCTCGTCGTTGTTGAATCTTCTCTTTCTGAAATTTCCACTTGAGTCACCTCTTCTATTATCATGGCCACGATTACCACCTTAGTGGTTACTGCCTTTGTCTGTATTCTTCCCTCCTCGCTAGTTATCATCGTTCTGATGACTGCTGTCACCGATATGACCCTGGTTGTGGTCCCTCGGTTGAGTATACTCACTATCTCGCTCTAATAACTGAGCCCTGTTTACAACATCTGAATACATAGAAAACTTATGAGATATAAGGTATTGACGAATCTTAAGTTTTAGACATCTCAAAAACATCCGCGCCATACGTTCCTCATTCTCCACCAAATGAGGTGCAAACCTGGATAACTCTGCGAACTTCGCCTCGTACTGAGACACCGTCATATTGTTTTGTTCAAGTCTAATAAACTCTACCTCTTTTATATGATGAATACTTTCAGGAAAGTACTTTTCATTGAAAAGTTTCTGAAATCTTTCCCAAGACATGTTGAGTGCAGCTGGCTGGGTACGCTTCACAGATTCCCACCAGTAATCTGCTTCACCACGAAACATAAAGGTGGCGAATGGAACCTTCTGTTCCTCCGTGCACCCCAAGACATCGAATATCTTGGTAATTTGCTTGACCCACGTTTCTGCCTTGATCGGATCCGACTTTCCATGGAAATCTGGTGGTCCCAACTCCTTGAACTGCTTAGTTGTGACAGACCGCGCATTGCCATCATTTCCACCCGTATTTTGCACACGAGTCTCCCTCGTCTGATTTTGCATGAACTGCAAAAAGTTCCTAAACATTCCATCATTCATCGTTTGCTCGGTAACGTTGTTTACAGGAGGATTATTGCCTTCCTGTTGCACGTTCTCCTGGTTTGTGACTAAAGGTTGTTCCACCGTCTCATAAACTCCATTGTTCACGTTCTCAGCAGCCATTCTTAAATACTGCCATAAAACAAGGGTTAATTAAACAAATTAACGTATCACATAATATCATTATATTATGACCGACCAATAAATAAGCTTAGGTATGACACACTAGCGAAGGATTTAATCATCTCTCCCCTCCTAGTTCTATTCCCCGATCTACACCAGAGACCATATCCCTAAGCACTGATACCAACTGTGACGCCCCCAAAATAGGTATACAACACCCATTCTGACTCGCCAAATACATGGTACATAAAGCAAACTACAACTTCAATAATACAAATGTCGTGTGAAATACGACAATATATATTGTGAGTTTAAATACAAATATTATCTTCTAGACAATATCCACACGCAAATAAGTCCTCATTACAACTATTCAAACACTATTTTATAGAAATAGTGAGGACTGCTAAAATATCTTCCTAGAACCATCACTCCATACCCCGACTCGATCTTGTTATGTTTTCACCTCCTGAGAAGAAAAATGAAACAAAAATGAAAGGGTGAGCTCAACTAGCCCAGTAAAGAATATTATGACTAAGATAATATACAACAAATTATAGTTAGTCTTCAACAGGAAAAAATCTGATAAAATATAATACACAACAAGTTTTAGATCAACAAATGCAGCGGAAACAGCAATCCATTAGAAGAGTCACGCAGAGAATGAATTCTAATGTCTTCTAAGATTTAAAAGTCCATCATCAATATTTTATCCCTGTAACAACAATCAATATACATCTTTAATCATCTTTTCACTACAGGCTAAAGATATTCATTTGTATCACCAGTTAGTCATGTTCATCTCAACACCTGTTCATCTTTGCACTACGGGCCAAAGAGATTCATCAGTTTAATCATTCATCTTTGCACTACAGGCCAAAGATATTCATCAAGTATCACCATTAAGGACTGAGGATGATGAAAAACATTTTTAAGAACGAATTCAGTGAGATAGAAGGACAAATATTAGGGATTCGACAACAGTTTGTCCAAGATCAATAATACTTCATAACAACTGATTTTGAAGCAGAACTTAAAAATAACGATCAAAATATGGATACAATCAAAGATAGTAGCCAAAATAGATATTTTGGATAAAAAGAAGAAATTTCATTTTTCGATGAATAATGTCGTATTCGTGAATAGTGTCGTATGCGTGAATAGTGCCGTACACGTGAATAGTAACTCTGACACCAAAAGATAGAAATTTCACAAAAATATCATCACGCTTCGTGAATAGTAACTCGTGAATAGTAACTCATGAATAGTAACTCGTGATATTACTCATGAATAGTAACTCCGACATGAAAAAGTTCCAAATTGATAAAAAGTTCAGAACAATATTTCGGCATAATGATATTGAAGAAGATAATATCATTTAAGAAGAAACAACATCCCTTACCTCAAAATAACCGTACTTCTGACTGAATTTCGGTATAGTGCTGACAGAAACTCGCACCGTATTGCAACACTCAAAGTATACTCACAAGAATATGGTCGATAATATAGAGAGAGAAAGAGAGAAAACTTTGTTTCTGGTGTGATTTTCAATTCTAACTTAGAACTCTATTTATAGGAAAATGCTAGAACGCCAAATGAGACTAAATTAATAAAATATTATTATTCTTTTTTCTTCTTCCACGCCACCTCAATTGTCAAGCCAACCATTTTGAAAATCAAACCTGCCATCTTGGAAAAAATAGCAGCCCACATGTGTTAAAACACAAGTGGGTCCCACCCCCTTTTTTTAATAAAAATCATTTTATTTTCTGAAACTTCAATAATTCATATAAAATAGCCCTTTTGTCAGAAAATTCGAATCTTGCGACTTTTTATAGGAAATTCAATTTTCTACAACTTTACAGAAGAAAGTTTTTCCAAATTCCAAACAGAAATTGACCGAAATCCACAAACGGGCAATTTTACAGTCTATAATCAATTTTCGGTCAAGAATTGTGTCCACCGACACACAAAACATGTGTTAAACATTTAATGCCACAAAAATACTCTTCATTCTCATATACTCATATATCCCACATTCATTGTATAAATATCACCGTTAATATATTATTAAAATAATATATTTAAATAAATTATTTTATCAGAAAAAGATAAAATATTAATTTTCAACAATTGTCATATTAAAAATTTTCTCCATCTATATCCACATAAAATGAATATTTTCTTTATCATAATAATCAATAATTAATTATTTAAAAATAATATTGCAGAATCACAGTACTGACAACCAGGCCGTTCCCAGGAAAGAGGGGGCTTTCCAATAAGGATTTCTCCTTACTGGTGCGCAATTAGATGACCAAACCTCTTCTTAGACAGAACTTTCTAGACATTGCCAATAATGTTATCTGATAATATTATTCAAATAATATGAATTATTGATCTGATAATGGAAAATATTGTGCAGTGACAATTATTGAAACAATAATAATATAAATATCAACGCAACAATTATCGAATCAATAAAATAAAATAATGAACAGTAATTACTGTAACAATTATTGAGTAGTATTTTCTTATGTACAAATCAATAATTCAACAATAATGTGCAATACCGTGTGCTACTGTGCAACCACGCATATTACTATATTTTAACCACCAGGTAATCCAACAGTGTTAACGGTAACAATTTACGTACGCCGTTATTTATAAAACTCAATCTTTGTCGTTTTCTTTCATCCAACTGTTTTCCGTTATGGGGCTCACAAATGACTGCGCCGTCGTACGGAGATTTCCGACAAAAAGAATATTCCACGGCCAAACGAATATTCCCCGACAATAATGAATATTTTATAATCACTTGCTTATTTTGTAAACTTTGCACATTTCACCCATAACCAAAGTATTATATCAAATTAACCCTTATTAATTTAGAATAATGAATAGAGGAAAATTTAATTTATTCATAATAAGTTGGGGTCTTACACTATGCATAATAAAATATAATATATTCTAATTATTGTCTAATAAAACAGACAACTTTATAAAAGTATTCTATTTTATATAAAAAGGTTTTACTATTAGCCTAATAAAACGAATAACTTTATAAAAGTATTCTGTTTTATATAAAAAAACTTTTCTGTTTTATTACATTAATAATACCAATAAAACAAAACTGACTGACTTATCATATAAGCATCAATAATCAATACCGTGTGCTACTATGCAACTATGCGTATTACTGTACTTTTAACACCGGGTGTTTCAACAGTTAATGGTAAAACATCCGCCATTATTTTCATAAAGTATTTTTGTCGTTTTCTTAATCTGATAATAATTCTGTTGTGGGGTCCACAAATGATTGTGCCGTTGTACGAATATTCCCTGTTAAAACGAATATTCTCCGACCAATCAAATATTATATAACAACTTGCGTACTTTGCAAAATTTATAAATATTACCCACAACTATAACATTATATCAAATTCATTCCATAATATTCAAAAATGATATTTACAGAAAATTCATCTTTATTCATAAAAGTTTGGGTCTTACAAGCTGTCGAGCTCAACCTTGCAAATAACCCCTTTTGCAGGTTAAGGATTCAAGGTAACGCTAAGTGCTACTTGAAAGACATGAATCAGATGTAATGCACGAAGATTTATATACTTTGGTGGAGTTGTTATTATTTGAACCATGTTTAATATTCTGGATGATGTACTTGATAATGTATGATGTTGAGTTATAAAGTTTAAATTTTCTCCGATGAATATAAGGTATTGAATCTCGATGTAAGTTTTATTTATTAACTCTGATAAAGTGAGTAATAAGCTAAGTATGGTTCAAATGTAGGTAATGATAAATGTTTTGATTCAGGGAATTAAAGTAAGAAGATAGAAATGTTTAAATTATTCTGCATTTTATTAAGTTTAACATCGAATAATGATGTAAAATCAGAAGTTAGACATATTATTAACGACTGAAATCAATAGTTGAATTGTATGAATTTTGGGGTCGTTACATAAATAATGTTACACTTGATTAATCCATTGTTGTGAAAAGGAAATACTGAACTGAAGAACTGAAGTTTTAATTTATTTGATTATTTATAATTAGTTTAGTACAAACTCAAAACCCTTTTTTATTAGAAATTTTTGAATAAATATAAAACAAAACACTCTTTGTGGGATCGATCTTTGCTTACTAATGTGCTAATTGTTTGAATTTGTAAAGTTAAAGTGAGGTTAATTTTGGAGTGTCAACGACAGCTCCCAATAGCAAAATTATTGATACAAAAATAAAATAAAATTATAGTTACTGATTGTGAAGGCCATACATATTCAAAGGAAATACATTATTGAATCAAATTTGTTGAAGAAACTAACTAACCAGTAGCTGGGATCCTACATGTTCGACTTTTATGAAAGAGGAGGTATACTTTGTTCGTGTCTGAAAAAATTATTTGGGTCTACTCTCGTCTTCACTTTAACCAATCTGTCAAAATTATTCTTGAAGTAACTTTTACCCCACTTGCTCGCTTTTGCATAGCTCGTACTACCTTGTAAATTGTTCACTCCCAAATCAAGATCATTATAATTCACATATGCAGTTCTCGGAGACTTGGTAGCATACGGAGTCAAATACTCGTACAACCCTCTAATCCATTTCATACGCTTTGTTCTATCTTGATCCATAAGCACCCTCATGTACATCATGTACAATGTTCCTGCCCTATGTGGAAATGGAATCGCAGATTCTGAAATCTCATCCATTTTTCCACCGTATGATGTCAAGATCATTTTAGTTGTTCCTGGTTCTTCTTTGAGAAGTATTTCCCATATCCCATTTAGACCCTTTCTTGAAATTGGCTTATCTACAAAGCCTGATTTCGCCTTAAAAGGAATCTTAAATGAAGTTCTATTCAACAAAACATCAAGAGGCTCTTCGGGGGATAATAACGAGAAAATTAACACAGATTGGATATAACTAACTTCTACACAATCTTCTTTCAATAAACCTAACTCGGGGAACCTTTTTTCCATCAACGGAAGTAGTTTATCCATTCGACCAAGGAACAAGGCAACGAATCTGAAGCGTACTGTTTTATCATTTTCATGAGTACTTGAAACGTCGTTAAGTGCCGTTTTAACATCTTGATTGATTGAATTTTTCCATATGCTTTGTGCCACGATTCGGATTTCGAGATCTTTAGGTAGCTTAGGGGCTACAGTTTGCCACCGATGAACAATTTCAGTTGCATTTTGTTCTAAAATTTTGTCCACTTCAAAAACGGTCACAATTTTTGGGACAGGAACTAGTCTTATTTTCCAAGAAAGAATAACTCCAAAGCTAGAAGCACCACCTCCTCTAATAGCCCAAAAGAGATCCTCACCCATTGATTTTCTATCGAGAATTCTTCCATTAGTGTCCACCAATTGGGCATCAATAACATTATCAGCAGCAAGACCATACTTTCGTCTCAATGTGCCATATCCTCCTCCACTTATAAGTCCACCAACACCAACGGTTGACCAAACGCCAGCCGGAAACCCAAGTGTGTTACTTTTCTCAGTAATTCTATAATAAAGTTCACCTAGGGTTGCACCACCTTGGACCCATGCTGTTGCAGCTATAGGGTCCACATTGATTGATCGAAGATTAATCATATCGAGTAACACAAATGGGACGTGTGATACATAAGAAAGACCCTCGTAATCATGACCACCGCCTCGAATCCTCATTTGAATGCCATATTTCTTGGAACAATAAATAACCGTTTGGATTTGTGATTCATCCACGGGTTTAACAATGACTAGGGGTTTAGGGGTTTTAGGCGATGAAAATCGGAGGTTGTTTATACTGAATTGCAAGACAGATGTGTATGAAGAATTGCTTGGGGTGTAAGTAACTTGTGATATTAAAGTTGAGTTACGAGAAAATCTTGTTAGGCATTGAACAAAATCTTCATGTGATTTATCTGCCCATGAAAAAGTTGATAAAAGAACAAAAAGGAAAAAAAGCTGAAAAAAAGCTGGAATCTTCATTCTTGCTGAGTTGCTATGTGAAATGATCATGTTGTGGTTGCTATTTATAGTGCATTTTAAGATGGAAGGAAGCAGTCTGAGTAGAATATAGAAAGATACAATTAGGCAAGGAAACGGTCCAAATGACCCACTCACCAAGAAAAACATTTAGCTTTCTGACAAGGGTTGACTAGGTTTTGATTGACTTGCTTCGGTGGGCTAGAAAGTCCTTACGCTTTACAAGTTGTTTCATTATCATTTCATAAACAAAATAACAATATAGAAAAAAAAAAACTCACCCATCGTCTTATCAATGTCCATAGGACTCTTGAAATAATTTTCATAGGATTAATATCTAGAAAGTTGATTTACTAGTCTTATTTTTTTATCTCATCAACTGTCATATTTCAAGCATTGAAGAAATATAATCTTTACACATTTACAAAAAAATTAACTGTAAATAAAAGATACTCTATCCGTCCCAGGATAAAAATTTTGGTGGACTTTTCACGCATATTAAGAAGATGAATGAAATGACAAAATTGTCCATAATAATGTCATTAAATATGGAGAGATAATTAGAATAAGAAAAGTATGATATATTTAATGCTACGGGTATAATAGGAAAATATGTGTAAAAGTTTGGTTATTAAAGAAAAATAAACATTTAACATGGGACTACCCAAAATAGTAATAAAGATTTTTATCATGGGACGAAGGGAGTATATAACATTTGACAAAAATAGATAGAGTGGGACAACAGTTGAGACAATAGTTGGGATGAAATATTTGAATTCTCTTCCTATTCTTCCATTAAGTGATACAGTTGATAACTATGGATATGACTAATTATTATTAACTGTGTCAAAAAATAAGTAGTTGACAATATAAAAAATTGGTATAATTAGCTTTGCCTGTAGATTGACATTTGACTGTGTCTGGAAAACAAAAAATTTGACCCTAGTTATACAAAATTGGTACTATTACTTATTAGAATTTGGTTTTCTGAAACTACCTAAGGTAAAGTTTGTGGTATGTATCATTTTGTAGTAAACTTAAAACTATCATCTTCCAAGGTTAATATTATAACTAATTGGCTAAATTCCTTAAGACCTTAACTTTTTAGTTAATTGATGCATGCAGCTCTGGTCTATCCAATTTGTATTCTTTCTTAAAAAGTAAAATCCAATTTAAGAAAATAGAAGGAGTTAAATTGATTTTGTTATAAACTTCAGAGTCCTGTTTCTAAGTTATGCATGTGTTAGGGATTACATATTATATATATATTATATATATATATATATATATATATAGAAAACTGATCAGGTCCGAACTCCCGGACCTGATCAAAATCCGGACCCCAATTTTTTTTTTTTTTGTAGAACTAAAAAAAAATTATGGAACTAAAATTTTTCCATAATACACTGTTTTGGGTGTGTTTTTAGTACCTACACTAACCAATGTATACAGAAATGTTTTGGTATAGGCATCCAAATAACGCCAAAAACACTGTATTATGTAAAAAATTTAGTTCCATAATTTTTTTATTATTTTTTTTAGTTGTTTCAAAAAAAACAAAAAAAAATGTCCGGATTTTAATAGAATCCGGGATCCCGGACTGGATCCGGACTCTATATATATATATATATTAGGAAATTTAAACCTATGATCATATATAGATACAAACAATGGAGCACCTATTAAATTAAGGCTTCTTATTCGAGTAATTACTGATGTCAATTAAAATCAGACATAGCATTTTATTTTGTTTTTTTTCAAACATCAAATTAATCTAAATGTCGTTTTTCTTTACCATTGTAGCAACTTTTGCATAGTATTACATTCTAATTGTATGAAGCTATGACATAAAAATTCGTTCAATCAATCCCCTTCTACATATGGTAAACTAATAACCATCAACGATTTTGACACAAACCATTTATTTCTTTCACCCACTACTGTACTTTGATAATACAGTAGTATTACCATATGTACAGGTATATTTTTTACGTGTATCCAAATGACATCCAAAACACTTTTTTCTGTAAAAATTTCAGTTCCAATAAATCTTATAAATTATTTGGGAGACATTTAAAAAAAAAAAAATTCGGCCGGTCGCTAGACCGGTCACTAAAAACCTGTCCCCCTAGACTTTTTGATTACTTTATATTTCATCATAAGAAACAAATTAACAAGTGCATGAAACTTCCCTCAACCAAACCATTCCCCAAGTGGGCTCTTTACACGTGTCCATTCATATCATTGATTGAGTAAAAAGGGCCAATTTTTTCTTCACCAAGTTGGCATACCTAGTTTCTTGGAATTGGATAGACATGAGAAAATTACTACAAAATCATGATAATATTAAAGTTCGGCAGACAGCTTTTGATTATCTACAGCAATCGGTCTCCTTTATTTCACAAAAAGGAGAAAGAAAAGAAAAAGTCATTTTTTAATACTCCACTTCTATTCACTCTCTTCAATATAACATTATCAATAAATTACCGCAATTGTCAATAGGAAAAAAAAAAACGTATCATTTTTTTTAAAAATTGCTAACAAGACGGTTGGAAACAATCAACCTCAATCTCGTATAAATAAAAAATAGTATTATTGTTATAGTAATTTCTTTTTATAAATCCTTCTCTAATATTGGATCTTATGAAATCAAGGAGAATCAGCTAATATATCTCCTATAAT